>CM040239.1:164546325-164655108 GCA_022545495.1 Chrysanthemum lavandulifolium | reverse complement strand
TCGACGAAAAGGAAGTTCCTTTGACCCCGAACGATGCATGTAGCGTTATCAAGTTTTTGGCGCCGTTGCCGGGGAATAGAATAGCTAGTTAGTAGTTCACCTCGTTTAGGTTTCTTTGCTTGATTCCTATCAAGTAAAATTTTCTCATTTTTTAGCTTTCTCGTAGTCTATCCCCCTTCTTTGTGTTTGTGTTCGTAAAACCCTTTTCATTTGTCGCTATAGCAAGTGAAATTGCATTTGCATCATTAACAAATGAGGAACGATTGAATTTCGCAGATTGGATTGGTTTTTATTGTTCTAATGACTTTTTGAGTAAACTTAGAGATATCCAAAAGGAGATGGGTGTAAGGTTGGATGGATTTGATATATTTTGTACTTGTGTGGCTTCTATTCAACAATCGTTGTCAGGATCAACTCCTTTTAGTGACACCATCTTGAGATTTTTTTAGAAAAGCCTCCTATGCATAAACCTTCAGCTGGTACAACTTGAGGAAATGGATAAAGCACGTGAGGAATCCTTTAGGCAAATAGAACATAGTAGTCAAGTTTTTGAGAATAATTCTTATGAATCGGACCAAGAATTTGAAATGGCTAAAGAAGGATTTGAGATGCTTAGGAGTGTATTTGGGTTAGATCATACTAAAACACATGATGAACATTTAGGAGATCTAGATATAATGGAGAATAAGATGGAAACTCCCAGGCCACAAGCCCGAATATCACTTGAGGAACACACATCGCCTATAACTTACCCGGAAGAAGTAGAAAAGACTATAGGAACCCCGATTGATATAGAAACTTTGGACCAAACGCCACTAGAGAATGTAGGTTTAGATTCTTGTTGTCATGACCTCTCTCTTAGTCCTAGGGAAGTTTCTAATTTTGATGAACCGGAGCCTCAACTAAAAACCTTACCCAATTTTCCGTCTTTAGATGTGAATCTTGGAATTGAATTAGGCCCCAATCCACCCATCAAAATAAATAATCCGAGTAGTTGCTTGATAAAGGTGGAATTGAATTAGGCCATGTAGAGTGGAAGCTAATATAGGAGTAACTCATAACCTTACACACTTATATCACCCATTCATGGTTGATAACAAGAAACATTATGGGTTTAAACCGGGTTTATTAGGTCAAGATGGATCCTTAACTAAGAATCTTTTGAAGTTGATAGAAGATGATCCATTTTTAGGAGAGAAATTTGATTCACCCACTATATCAATAGACTTAGGTAAGGTTATAATGAATGGAGTACACTCCTTTGAGCATATAAACCACCCATCACCCTCTCCTCACGTAGCAAATTTCCACCCTAAGGGTGTGTATCACTACTATCACCCGCACTTAAACTTAAGTGTAGGGAAAACCTCCCTTTTATCCGTTAAATAAGGGTAGAGTCAAGCTCGTGACTCGAACAAAAACAAGCGCTTCTTGGGAGGCAACCCATGTGTATTTGTTTTTCATTTTTAATTGTGTGTCTTATATCTTTGTAAAAATGCTTTATTTTGTCTTTAACCTCGTCTTAATTACATATAAAGGTATTTTACATAAGGGATAAGTGTAGGGAGGATTACACACGTTTTCAACGAACGTGAACATGAGAATTACAATTATTTAAAAGATATATATGTGTGTTTTTTTGAGTCAAATGCTTGTATCGAGTCATAATGGATGTTTTGCGAAATTTTCCAGATTCTAAAGATGTAAATTTTCCGAATTTTTTGAGAAAATCGCAGCCGGTTTTGTCAGGATAACTGTGGCGTCGAGATCGCAACTGACGGCGTCATGAAGGAGTAAAACAACAGTTACTTTTTTCTCGTTTCTCGAGCTACTTATAAATTTTTGAATTTTCGGTCATAATTTACGAAATGCAGTAAACATCCATTCCACAAGCATTAGATCCTAGTTTAGTAGAGTCTTATATATATTATTACCGCCGGTTTTACGCGAAGGTTTCGTTTGTTTTCTTCAAGTGTGCAGGTTTTATTTATCAAGAAGAAGAAAAAAAAAGATTGGAAGGAGCTTTTCACGCATACATTTTTCTTGGAAAGGATTTAACCACTACTTCACACACGGATCCTACCGAGCTAATCAGGGGAGTATTAGTTTCTTTCGTTTTTCATTACCTTCTATTATCATAACTTTGATACTTTTGGGGAACATTGGGGACAATGTTCAGTTTAAGTGTAGGGAGGGAAAATAAAACGGGAATTTTGAAACTATGTTTATCCTTGATTATTTGCTTTGTCCAATTGTATTTGTGTAATAAACCATGAGAAAATGTCGGTTAGGGTAATTTTGGCACCAAATTTAAAATTTTTCATGACATATAAGAGTGGGCCATTAGTCTTAACAAAAGCGTCTCACGGATAGGAAGTTATATGAATAGCACAAAACCCTTTACCACCTAAATTCCACCCAAAATGTGAGGATCGCCCTTAGATTAGTAGGAATTAAAGCATTCATCTTTAATGCTTAGAGTGTGAACCGTAGTATATTAGATTCTAGAACTTGTTTTGTGATGCATTCGAGATCGCTAGTAAGACTACACTTGTGTAGTTAGGAATAACTAAATAATAAGAGGCATTAGGATAACCCTTGTTTGATACCGTAATATAATTACTTCTTCCACATCGGTTGAGTAATTCTCCCACACCTTTGCGTTGTACTCATCTATAGTACACGATACCCTAGTTAACCCCTCGAGCCTATCCTTTTCGCGGTTCTCGTGATGTTTCGGTTTTCCGAATATCAATGAAGAGCATTGTTTACACCCCACCCCAAATGTACACCCAAATCGCCTTAGCCTACCTGTATGCACTCACTTTTAGTGCATTATTGTTATCACCCTAAACCCTTAGTTCAATTATCTAGTTGCTTGCATAAGTTGCTAAGTCGAGTCATATCTTTTGTATCTGAGTTTTGGGACGATTGGGACTCATGGGAAAAGTTAAAGTTTATGAAATGACCGGAAGGGGCGTTAAATTCCCTTATTTGCGTAATAACGCACCCTAAGTGTTTTGATCTTTTCAATTCGGGTCAAATTAGTGTTAGAGTAATAAAACTCAAGTGTAGGGATGTGCCTATAAATCCCTATCATTTTGATGTTACCGTCGAGGATGGTAGAGTAAAGTGTATGAAAAAAAAAAAAAAAAAAAAAAAAAAAACAAACAAACAAAAAAACATATGGGCTACCATCCTACATCTATCCTTTAAATTTATGTTTGTTTGTTTCAGTTATCTAGAGTTTAGAGTGTCGAGTCTTGGCTTAGCAACGCAATTCTTCATATGCTTGTAACATAGAGATTTTTGACTTGCCACCACTAAATAGCCTATCCCACCAAACCCTTTGTTTCCCTACCGTAAGCCTAACATTACAACCCTTTAAAGACCTCTTTGATAGTCTTTCCTAGGTGCTTACGCCAAAGCGATGGAGGTTTGATCTATTCTCAAGCCTATGGTAATCTATGTACTAGGACCGGTTAATGAGTGTTTATCTTCCATTTCCAACTTGTTATATTTCATATACACGAGAGATGAGAGTATCCAAACACCCCATTTGAGGTGCTAGTATGTAATTCCGTGCTTGTTATGACTTTTTGGGGCTTATATGTGTTGTGGACTGTTTTAAACCAATGATTCATGACCCCAACTTATAAATTAATTGGCTAAAAGCACATTTGCTTGAGGACAAGCAAATACCAAGTGTAGGGATATTTGATAAGGTTTTAAAATATACCTTTTGAGGGTCGTTTAAGCCCTTATTTGATCACTTTTGTATCCGTTATTACTTAATATCGTTCCTTTTCACTTTTAGGTCTCTTGAAGGCAAATTCTTTGGAATGACACTTATTTGGACGAAAAGGCGCGGATATCTGAAGAAAATGGCCAAAGTCAAGAATCGAGACACTCAAGCTTTGAAATACAAGGGACGGCGTCACTACTTAACCACTGACGCCGTCGAGCACTTCTGTGACTCGGTGGCCAAATTGCTTATTTTCAGTGACGGTGTCGGGGCTTTAAAAGAGTAGGCGATCGCAACTCGGACGGCCTAGATTTGATCGACGACGTCGAGATCGAAGGGACGGCGTCACAAGCACAAGGTGACGCCGTCGCAAGACTAACGTGGCCAAGGCGAAACCCTAATGAAGGCGACCGACGGCGTCACAAATCATAAGGTGGCGTCGTCGCGATTGTAATATTATATATAGAATCCGAATTTTTCGCTTTTAGTGTGTAGTCTTTTGGAGTAAAACCTAAACCGAACCAAGGTGTCTTGTACAGTATTTTAGGGTTCTAAACCCTATCTTACACTAAGATAAGTGTTTTACTTCATTAATTCAAGAGTAAATTACACCGTTCGTCCTTGTGGTTTGCGTTGACCATGAGGTTTCGATCCTTTGACCAAAAAGTTGCACCGTTCGTCCTTAAGTGTGAAGCGTTATGCACCATTAGTCTCTTGACCAAAAAACGTTAAGTTTGACCGTTAAAAACCCATCATGTGACTTGCACATGAGGGTAAATTCGTCATTTCAACACCCTTTATCACAAAATAGATTTAGATCAGATCTATCATCCTCCATCTCTTTCACACCTCATTCCATCTCCCTCCTCACACCGCCACTCTTTCACCGCCTCTCCATAGCCTCACCAACCGTCACTGCTATGGTCGCCGTTCAAGGCCAAAAAGGAAGACCAAGGGTGCATTTGTTGCTACGATTTTAGAGCGACGGGGTTACAGATTCATTTGGATTCCGTTTGGTTCGTGTTGTGAAGCCATAGCACCACCACAGACGCACAACCACCACCACCATCTCCACCTTAGTTCTCTCTTCTTCTTTTGATTAAAGAGTGTAATTGACTTAGTTTGTAACCGGGTCGGGTCAAGGACCTGTTTGGATTTCAGTTGACCCATTAGGGTTACGGGTTCGAAGCCACTCAAGATGGTGTGTGTTTGTCTCGGTTAGACTCACAAAAGACACCCCAAGGGTTGTGTTTGTATGCGTCTAACAGCAGCCCCAAAGGGGTGCATATTTGTTGTGCTTGTGTTTGGTCCGAGCCATGACAGCCAAGAGGTTTTTCGTTGAGGTTATTTGTTGATGTGTCGAAACCACTTAGGGTGTGTTTATTTGTTCTGAGTTGCGACCACAGCCACACCAATCTGGTGTTTGGCTTGAGGGTCTAGCCCACCAAATCGCAACCCACCATGGGTGCGCTTGGTTTGTTGTTACAACCTACACCAAGGCTAATAAGAGTATGTTTTGTTTGCTTATTTCTTGTTATTCGGCTAATAGTATAGGCTAGATTGGTTTTGTTTTGCTTGGTACATAACTCATCACGTGAGGGTTCAGTTGTCTTTCGGTTCGGGTCAAAACCTTTTACACCAACTCACCATGGCGACGAGGCGTGAGGTGGCCAGTGGTGGAAGGGTGGCGGTCGGTGATGAGGTGACAGAGAAAGAGATGAATTAGGTTTAGGGTTAGGGTATAAATGAGAGAAATGGTGAGGATAGACAAGAAACTTGAAATGATGGTGGTAATGGTTAAGAAGAAGATAGTGAGGGTATTTTAGTATTTTACCCGAGTTTAATGATCAAACTTAACGTCGTTTGGTCAAGGACTAACGACGACAACGCTTCACACTTAAGGACTAACGGTGCAACTTTTTGGTCAAAGGGCGAAACCCTGCGGTCAACGCAAACAACAAGGACGAACGGTGTAATTTAATCTTAATTCAATTATGTCTTCAATTATTTGTGTGTATGCTTGCATGTTCTCCATGTCCGGCTAATTTACTTGTGTGTTTGCTTAGGGAATATGAAACTTAATTATTGTATATTGATTGGTTGTCTCTTATCTTAATTGTTAATGATCTAGCAATGCGATAGGTCATTCGTTGTGTAATTAATGCTCTATTAATCTTTGTGAACCTTGGACTATAACACTTAGAGCAGTTGTAGGCTAAACCATCCAAAGAGTGCCTTAGAGTTAGAGTTTATAATTCCTAGAGGTTTTTGTAGACGAGACCCTTTGGTAAGTTCAAAGAGTTAGGGACAAATGCATACCTACAACTTTAGACACACAACGCGATTAAGAAGAAGGGCGTGACAATTCAACCATCAATAGGAGATAATTAAGGAGTAATAAAACCTAAGTAAACACATCTTTAAACCATCATACGAGCACACAATAATTAGACATAGACTACATACACCTTAGATTAGATAATTAGATAAGTAGAGTAATCGGTGAAATACCAACCCCAAATCCAAACCCCGAGATTCGTACCTTTCCTTTCCTTAAAAATATAAAAAGATAAAAAATAATCTTCCTCAACCCCAACCTTAGCGTAGTAACTTCTCACTAGCATTCCTATTCCCCAGAAACGATATCAATTCGTGGCTTACCCTAATACTACACTACAACGATTAGGTTCACTGCCTAGGGTGTTGAAAAACTTACTCGACGAAAAGGAAGTTCCTTTGACCCCGAACGACGCGTGTAGCGTTATCAAGCATTTACGTATAGCCATTTAAATACAAAAATGTAGTAATTAAGCATTTGTTGTAATAGTTTATTAGGATGGGTAAAAACCATAAACCATGGACCATAACCCATGGATCTTAACCCATACCCAAGTAGACTAGATACATTGAATCTAAAGAAAACCCATGGACCAACCCATAACCCATGACCCATAACCAAAAAACCCATGGGCAAAGAGGAGCGTTCCACGGATCCCTAGGTTTACACTAGACGGATCCCAGTGGAAGGATCCGTGGGATCCGGGAACAGTGAAGAATTTTGCCTATAAATAGAGAGCCATTTCTTCATTCTAATTCACCCTCTTCTTACTAAATCTCTCATACACTCTCATCCTCTTCTAACGTATAGATCACTTGATCTAGAGTTGTTCTTCTTTCTTTCTATTTGTGATCCTCATATAGGTCCTTCTCAAGGCGAGATCACGAGCATTCTACAAGTCATCCAAGCAAAGGGTCCTTGATTGATTTGTCACTCTGCAAGATTTACGTAGCTTTGTACTGGAAAAAGTGTAAGCAACGTTGTGAAGGCTTCTACGCCAAGTGAAGGAGTTTGTTGACATAGTGCTTGAACTCTCAGTAGGTGACTCGGGGAGTGGAGTAGGCGAGGAAGGTGTCCTTGTGGCCAGAACCACTATACATCGGTTGTGTCTTTTCTTTCCTTTGCTTTACTTTATTTACTTGCTTTATCATTAAATCTATACTTTCTACATCCATAAGATCTCACATATTAACGAATCTAAAAGTTTTTGAAACTAACGTAAAATCGGCAAAACTATTCAACCTCCCCCTTCTAGTTTTCCACATATTTGCTTAAACAGATTAAACGAGTCACAAATGGGTTACACGTGTTATGCAGGTTTGAGTTAGGGCAGTGACGGAGCTAGGATTTAATTTCTGGGTGGGCCGAAAAAAAGACGAGCAGTGTTAAATATAAGACGAAAAGCTTAAATAATATTGAAAGCCATGAAATTTACGGTAGATTTTATTCATGAAAGATCGTTAACCCGCTTATTAAGCCGTGAACCAAAACAAATACGTTACTATGTACAAATAAGAGTTCAATATATATTTTTGATCACATTATTTGTACAACATAACAAATAATAGCATGAGGTATGACAACGAGTTTGGCTCGCGGTCCGAGGTGTCACCTCCGACGAAACTAGCTGAAGCTCGCCACCACACCACAAAGCCTTGCCACTTTAAGCTTCGTTGCTCCCACGATTTGAAAACGACAAATTATTTTTAGATAAAATAGCCGTTGATAAATATGGAAAAATATAAAATGAGGGTGGGCGGAGCTCAAGTGAAGAGGTTTGGGTTAGTTGTGAATGTGGGGTATTTTTAAGTAGGTGTGTTGATGTGATATGGCACATGTGAGGCCAAGTGAAGAGAAGTGACTAAGCCACAATACCTCATTTAGGGGACTGGCAACCCATTCGGTTTCACTATCGGCATGGTTGATACCGATCGGTATCACCATTGCAACCCATTCGGTTTCAATCGATGTGGCATGAACTTGTGGTAAATCGGTAAACAACACCGATTTGGTATGAGACTTGTGGAAGCAAAATGTAGCCGTTGCATTAATTAGGCATGATTATTATTGGTGGGTGATAGATGAGGTATGGGCTAGGCATGGTTGCCACTAAAAATCTATTGTTAGGTATGAGATGAGTTGGAAGGATATTATTGGTGGTTGATTAAACATGAAAAAATGGCTTAGGCATGGTTGCCACCACCCTAAGGGGAGCCAAGTCCATTTAAATATGAGAAATTTAATAAGCTGAAGCAAAACACTACACATTTTGCAAAATGTTAGGGTGGGCCTTGGCCAACCCTTCGTATAAGGTGGCTCCGTCTCTGGGTTAGGGTTGAGTTTCTTGACACGATTAATAAATAGGTCGTGTTTGGGTAGAGATTATACTACCCGCTAACACGCGAACCTGAATAGCTATGTCAACACGAACACGACTCGATTGCCACCCCTACTTCATCCCATATTTATTGTCTATATTTCTTTTTTGGGTTGTTTCAAATTAATTGTTCACTTCTAAAAATAGATTGAAAATATAAATCAAGATTACTATATTAACCTCACTTGAGGTTATTAAAAGCTTTAAAGAGGTTTTAAATTAATTTTTGAATCCGATATCATGATCGTTGAAGTTTGATCGTCGTCTATTTTTTTTACATTTGTGGCCGAAAAACTTAACTATAGAAATGATATATAGTGCTTAAACTTGGCTAAAAGTGGATCTAAAACAACAAAATCTCGACGGATTGTAAAATAAGCGGATCACTGTCTGCGAATCGTCGGGATCTTGCCATGTATGTTTAAGTTCAATTTTAAATATAAGTTTTAGGACGTGTTATACAAACCCCTTCATTTTCTACAAAGGGTACCCCTCCCCCTCCTTTTTGTAATTTTTTTATTTATTTTTATTTTTATAATTTTGTTTATAAAAAAAAATTATAAACCTAAAAGTATAAAATTAAAAATATAAAATTTAATAAGTCAATTCAAAATATAACGTAAATACTGAAAAAAAAAGAAAAAAAAAAAAAAAAAGTGTTTTAGGCTTATGTCATTCCCTTTCTCTTAACTGTAGAACATAATAAAGGAATATTTGAGGGCCCAGCCAAATTACTAAAACGTGGCTCACGCGACATGAAGTTCAAAAAAAAAATAATAGCATGTCCCACATGTAGAAAAAATTCTTTGGAAATTATTGAAGCATCCGTCTGCACCCTAGCTACCCCCTCTTCACAGACACGATTTTCAGTGAATCTGAATTTATTGGAGTAGACGAAATTTCTTGGAAAGTTTTATTTGAGCAAAATTTCTTGGAAAGTAGGTTGTTACATTTTCAATGAATCTGTATTTATAGGATTAAATTACCCCCCCTATCTCTTCCATTCCATAACAACATCCCTCCTTCCTTCAAGGATATAATGTCTAATCAATGCTAAACTCCCAGTAAACAAAATCTTTAAAGAACAATTCGGGAAGGAGTCAGAAAAATGAGTTTCAAAAAACCTAACATCCTCAGAAGAAGTTCTAATCAAACACAAACAGAACTTGCAACTCAAGAAGATCAAATCCGTGGTTATCGGCCTATGGCACGAAGTAGATATCAAGCGGCCAGAACAATAAGAGGAGTGTTTGGAAGAAACAATTACAATCGTACACTGGAATCAGCCGTAGATCCAGAAAGGCAGCTTGAAATATCAAGAGAAAGGCGAGCAAGCCTCGTTCCGGCAGAAGTACTCTATTCAAATAATAGAAGTACTGTAAGTCACAGAGTATATGAACATTACTCTGAACAAAGAATCCTGTGTATCGGTGAAAATCAGGTTAATCTTCGACTATGTAATGAAGAGTCTTATAGAAGCCTGAGAACTTCAGGACTTCAACATATTCATTTGGGAATATTCATGATAAGGCTACATGCACTCCACCGAAGAGATGCTGGAACAAAAGCTTTAGTTGTTTTCCGCGACACCAGATGGGAAGCTGATAGTCGTCAAATCATTGGAACCATGGAAGTAGATCTCTCTTCAGGGACACAACTAATCTACAATTGCCCTGATATGCTCCTAAGTATTGATGACTTCCACAATCATATAGAAGTTGCTATACAAACCAATGGGTATGCTACGTCCTGGCAAGGTGAAAGTAACCTTCTAATTACACTGGCCTTAACAGGCAGATTATCAAACACTAGCAATATGGGATTCCAGTATAACGTGCAAAATGTTGTGGATCATCTCACAACAAATGGCATCATAGCAATACCTGGCGATAAAAAAAGTATGGTACAAGTGTCGGGCTGGAACCTAAAGCCATCTGAACAGACCTCTGTACGAGTTCCATCAAGATTAGTAACAGCTGAAGGGCCTGACAGATCAGTAAACATTCAATTTGATAGCTACCACCAAGCACCTCAACCACCAAGATCAACATGATCGAGAAAATTTGAGTAACAATCTTCTAGACGAAGATTAAGAGCATTTAATATAGTGTGTGTGATACGTTTCAGGTCTCCTAAAGACATAACGGAACTACTGCCGTTTCTTTTATTCTTGAAGAAGTGGTCCTATGACCATACTAGGAGGAAATAGTTAGCAAGTTTATTCCATGTTTTAGTTTAGTATTTCGGTATTTCCCATGCATGCATGTATTTTAGTTTCTAGAGTAATGAGTAGTGGGCCACGTAAAAGCAGTTTTGCTTCTCTAGTGACCGTATTTTCAATGCTATTAATATGTAATCGTTGTGTTAAAGCTATTAATATGTAATCGTTGTGTTAAAGTAAAAAGGAAGAAAAGTAAAGTCTAGTTTCTCTCTTATTTGGTTCGAGTCTTGTCCTGTTAAAGGGCCTTATCATCTCGTTTTTTAATTTATTCTTGGAAGATTTACTATCTCTAATTGGTCTTTATCGGTGTGGTTGTTTGTATGAGTGAGGATGTTTGGTAAGTTAAATTAGGGGTTAAATGGTCATTTTATGTTAGGCAGCATTTTAGAAGCAACACTTTTAAAGATTGTTGCCTTATACACTTCAATAATAATAAAGCAACATTTTACTAAATAAGTGTTGCATTTAAGGATTTAAGGCAACACTATTCTTTAAGTGTTGCATCTTTTATTCTAAAATACAACACTTTATAAAGTTGTTACATTTTCTTAAAAGAAAAATACAACACTTTGGTTTCAAGTGCAGCAAATCTTATTCAATCAGGCAACAGTGTAAAAAGTGTTGCACAACATTTTGAGGAAGTGTTGCATTTATATACCTTTAGATCAAGGCTAGGACACTAATTAATTTATGCTTTACTTTTAATGATTTTGATCATGAACATTTATAAGAACCTCACTCATGTAGGTTAATGCACTCTTGGTATGTTGAGTTTTTAATATATAACAACTATATCTATCGATCGTTATAACGAGTGTAGAAACCCGCTGACGCAATGGGACGGAACTTCAGGACTTATTTTGTAGCGACACTTAAACTTGGGGTGTTTTGCCAAGTTGTGAAACTTTGCATTTAATGTTCGGACTTACTTTGCAACGATACTTAAACCTCAAGGATTGTTTTGCCAAGTTGTGAAACTTTGCATTTAATGTTTGGACTTGGTTTGCTGACACCTAAAGCGCGATGTACCATTCTCGCAAGTTCATAAACTTAAGATAAATCTTTGAGATACGTGGCGTGAGACATGTGTTCCCACTTTTTAGTTATATAGATATAATTGTCATATAGTAAAACACTTTTTAAAGAGAAATTTTAAATGAACCATTTATAATGCTATCTTACCAAATTGAACGTTGGCTTTTTTTTTTTTTTTTTTTTTTTTTTTAACCAAAATGAATTATTAACACGTGATCCATTAGATTCATTCCAAGTGTCAAATTGATGTGTTCGCTCCTAGGTGACTGAATTTATTATAAATGCTATTGAAAAGTACAAATGCCATCTATGCGACCTGCTAGGTGTAGACGACCTCAAGTAGTCTAGGCGACCTTCTACGCGACCAAGTAGGCAACAAGGTAGACGACCTTCTAGGCGACTGGAAAAGTTTCATGTCTAGGCGACCAAAGTTGACGTGATACAACTGTGATGAACAAAGTGATGTGATGCGGCTGTGACGACCAGATTTGGTTGGAGGTGGTGGTTTTGGCTCATGATGGTGCCGATCGTTGTTACTGTAAAGGTGGCGGCAAACGATGGTAACAATGGCCAAAATGCAAATACACTAGCAATAAAATGCAAAGCACAAGTTCCATACCAACTATAGTAGCTGCTACTTAAAAAATGAGCAGCCAAAATGCAAAGCACAAGTTCCATGGCAGCTACAAGTTCCATAGCAAAAAAATGAGTAGCGTTACAGTAGCAACTTCCATTACAACTACAACAGCCAAAATGCAAATACAGTAGCCAAAATGCAAACATAGTAGCCAAAAATGTAGCAACAAGAAATAAAGTAGAAGCGAATTGCCTCAAGTCATCACGCTCCATCAATTGCATTAGTAGCTTCGACATTTTTTTGCAATCTTGTGTCTTTTGAGAAGCAAGCACGAAACAACTCCTTTCTAGTTAGCTCATTTCCCGTTAAACATTCCTGTTCAAACAAAATACATAATCTCAATTAGCAACCCAAACATTTCGTAGAAAAAAGTCCACGTATGCAGACAACAAAAGTTAATATATGCAAACCAAAAACCAAACTCAAATATAGAATGAGCAGGAACAGTGGTAAAGTCAAATGATATTAGTTTGGAAAACTTATAGTAGTAAAGTTGAATGACTTGAGTTTGTTCAAGTTGAATGAAGCATGCTGATGCTTACATGTTTCGCAAGATACTGTGGACCAAAATATATAATCATTTTTTATGAATTAGTAGTAAGAGTAGCAAAGTTGAATGAGACAAACTAAGGCGTATATGTTTACCTGTTTTCACTACTATTAAGACCTTTTTTTCCATAACATAAGGTCTTAAAAATTGCTTTTGACCTGCCCAAAAATATCAAAACACATTTTGATGAAAGGTGTGTATAAACAATATTGGATCAGCATTTTGCTTTAACTACTTTATATTTTTATGAAAATTGACATGCTTGTTTTCTATATTGTACTTAACGTCGGTTGATATGTTGTTTTTTTAGGATTTTCTTGCAATGAATAATAATAAGCTATGTCAGGATCAGTTGAGTAACTTGTTTGAATTTGGGATTTTGTAGGTTAATATTAGCTTACTTAACTAGATTATAGCTCATAAGCATTGAGAGTTTGTTTTTTTTTTTACTAAATAAGAATTATTTGGGAAGCGATTCATGACCATGTGGTTTAGACTTGTTATTGTGATTAGGATTCGACAAATCTTGACCACTTCTAACTTGGGTCGTTATATCTGTGGTTCCATTCTCGTTGAAGAGACTCAGTATCAGTCAAATATTGATGGAAAGAAGATTGTTGGCTGCTTGGGTGAGCAGAACATCGTACTGAGCATCAAAATTGATGAAGTAGGATATAGTTGAAACTAGAAAAATACTTGTACATGAGTTAAGGATCACTCCATCAACTGCTTAGTGTTATAATTGATATAAACTTGTGAACAATCATTTGAAACTTAGAAGTTAATAATTTTTCAATGTAAATAATTCATTAGCATTATCAAAGAACCTGTGTGCTCAATTAAAGACGAAACCAGTCTCCAAAATCCATTGAATATAAAACGCAGACATATATGTACACATAATAGAATTTATTGCTAATATTCCATTTAGACATTTCATCGAACACTTGGCATTCACAATTTGCAAATGTGTAACAAACATAAAAAGTAATAGATCATAAGTAGCAACCAAAGACAACCAATAAATGAAATTTGCTTTGCAAAAAAAAGGGTTGGATTGATAGATAGATATATACCCTGTTTTGCTCGTAGATGAGCTCCCTAGACCACCCGAATCATCAAATCGCAAGTGATGGTAGTGGTGACGGACAGAAGGGTGGTGGTGCTGGGTTATCATGGTTTGGAGGTTTGTAAGTAGTTGAGGATGGACATGATCAAGAGACGTGGTGTCTGTCAAGTCTATGTGAATAATTGGCCGGGAACTTATTTTTGGCGGGGGAATTTAAATCAAATTTTAAGTCTATTTGAAAATTTATGCTGAAAAATTTTAGTTAAATTTATTTGAAAATTTTAAAACACTAGTTTAATATAAACATTAGCTTTAGGTACAATAACATGTTAGTACGGTTTTGGTGTGCCTCCTCGCCACATCATTTTTACACCAAAACATTTAACATAAAAAAAAAAACACCCTTTATCATAACACTAAATAACACCATATTTTTAAGACTCACATTTTTAAAAAGTACAATTTATAAATTAACCTTTTAACTAATATTTCATTTATTAAATTAATATACAAATAACATTGTTATAAAAATAAAATAAATAATAATAAATAAAAAAAAGTTAAAATGTCATTTGCTCCAATAATTTCTTTCCCAACCACCTACCTACTAGTCCTACACACGTGAACTGGGTTGAGAACTTGAGATTAAAGAAGAACTTGATCACCGGCAATTACACCATGATCCTGTCAATGCTCTTGATCTTAAGCTTGTACCCTTTTTCCAAAACTCTTACATAAGTCTAGTTGGCTCAGTCAATGGTTTGCTCTGCTTGTGGGATCGTTGTTTTAACTTTAAATATGATAACACTTACATATGTAATCCCATCACCAGAGAATGCATTACCCTTCCTAGGCAACAATACTATAGTGAAGGTCCCGCCAGAATTGTTTATGGTTTTGGAGTCGGTTTAAAGACAAAGAAATACAAAGTGGTACGGATTTCCCAAAGGAATATACCACCTGATCCCCCTTTACCGTCTCGGCCCAGTCTCTTAGAAGCGGAAGTATACACCCTTGGCACGGGCCAATGGAGAAGTCTTGGTCATGTCCCTTACTGGCTTAATGATTGGGATGAGCCATTTCTGAATGGTTGTGTTCATTGGATGCTTTATGACGAAAATTTCCCTGAAAAGCTTTGTTCTTTTGATATCGACAAGGAGACATTTCAATTATTCCCTTCACCTCCTTTTGACGCTTTTGATGATACTCGTATTCCATGGGAAAGTCTTGCAGTATTAAAGGGGTGTTTATGTCAATCTCATACATTTGTTACTGGATTCACGATTTGGGTGATGAAAGAATATGGGATCAAGAAGTCTTGGCATAAAGAAGTGGTGATCAAGCAAAGTATTAGTCGTGATCTGGATTGGCGACCCTTGTATCTCATTGGGGGCTTTGAAGATGGAACAATATTGATGGTCTTTTATCTTGACGAAGTGTTGGCATATTGTCCTAAGACGAAAACATGTGAAAAGATTAACTTTTTCGACCAGTTCGACCCCCCCTTCACCAGAATGGCTTATCAACCGAGCTCTCTTAAAATGAATTTCGAATCTGAGAGAGTTCATGTGCTCTAAAGGTCAGTAATCTTTCGTTTACAAACTCACATTGCTATTTTTGTATCATATAATCCTTTATAGTATTTACTTATCTTCAAAATAACATATTCCTTTGATCAACTTTATCATTCTGCATGTATCAACTATCAAGTATAGCAGATTTGTTTGACAAAAAGGTGGGTCCGGTAAACAGGTTTGGGTTAAACAAGTAATAGTTAACATGAATCAAAGGGGTTGGGTCAACCCGAAACACTTTCTTTGTTAAAAGTTTTTTTTTTTTTTTTTTTTTTTTTTAATAAATCATCTGTATGCGTTTTAGGAGTATATTAATTCAGTACTAATCTATTAAAGTATATTTTAATTAATCTAAATATGAGGTTTTGTGCGGTCTTTTGACGTGTTTGCTTATAAGATAATTTTGTTAATTTTACGTTTGACCGTGAGAGATAAAACACTGCCTGAACCGACCCATTAATAGGTATATGTTTCAAATTTCATGCAAATTTATTTTTAATGTTACTTATGTACTGTTGTGATGCTTCTTTTATGCAGAGGTTGTCTTTGCATCCAAACATAGGAGCAGACAATTGGCTAATGAATTTGTCTCTTGTAGTATAACTGTAGGTGGTTCAAGCAGTGTTGATGCATCCGCAGGGGTGAGTAGGAGAGTACCAAGCATCATCCAACCTGATACAGGTGACGATGTAGTTATAATAGAAGGTAGGTGTCTGTATCACATGTTTAAAAAGACCGAAAAATATTATGTTTTGATCTGGCTTTGGTCCAGATATGCTGTTATCTCTGTAGGTATATTGTCAATGAAGTAAAAAACTACTTATGAATGGATGGCAACCTCCAAAAAATTTGTTCCCACCGTTACACTTTTAGTTTCAACACTACTAGTTTGTACTTAGAAAGTAAATGCACACATGACACATATCTGGTGGATTTAAATACAAGCACAATAAATACATCTGTTACAAGACAAACAAAAATTCTAAATAAATTTACATTCGGGAATGACCTGCTATTAACAGTATTTAACTCTACTGAACCAAAATGTGAATTCGCTGAAAAATGCAAAGATATAAATATTTTTCTTTTCTAGTAATTAGCCATCCATGCCACCTTCGTCTACTACCCCAATATCATCTCCATAATCATCATCTAGTGGAGCTTGATCATCTTCAGTGGGAAGTTCATAACCTAGTGCATCGGTATCCATGTCATCTGGGTGCCATTCCTTTGGAACAGCCTCCTCTGCTACCATGGAAGCGAGGTTATTGTCACTAAAGAATTCTGTGTATGGCTTAGGAACCTGAGAAAATAGAACAAAACATCTCGGAATTAGGATCATAGTAGAGATAGTAAATTTTTACCTATTATCTTATTATAGAAGGATGAATTGAAAATTTTAGCTAAAAAAAGGAAATGGGTTGAAAAGTTGCCCCAAAAAAAAATGCATTTTCCATGTAGAAAAGAGCTGAATCACCTTGTCTACATTGTTCAATGATGAACTCCCTGAGTGTTTTGTTTCTTTCCTTCATGTATATCGAAAAGCAAAATGGCCCAAAACAACGGTATCTATGGCATAAACGCTTCGTCTGGTCTTTAACATCCAATCATAAATTTTGGGTTGGTAATCAGAGCAAACATATCATTCTATCAATTGCTAATGGCTTTCAAGTTGTGGCTTATTGCGGGATTGATTTCTGGGTTTAACTCGACAAAAGATTAAAGATTTAAAGTTCCAAGAATCTCATTTTTCTGAAGCCTTTCTTCATTTCGCTAATGAGTTCTACTAGCCGTTAGAGGGTCTTAGTGAAACTTAATCTCCTATTTAATAAGTCCCTTATCTAGGGTTAGACATACTTGAGTGTGCGTCTTTTGTATCACTCTCTTCTCTCTTAGATCATTTCAACGATCTTGTCTTGTCTTTACATTCATATGATTATTGTCTCATTGACATTAATCTAATCTTGTAACATTTGATACTATTAATCTAAGTCGACTATTGCGACTTAGATCCGAATAAAGGTTTCATTGTTTATCTCATCGTTGCCTATACTTTCGTACATGGTATCGAGCTACTGTGCTCATTGATTCTCTTGACAACTATTGGTGGTTTGGGGTTATTGCTATTGGCGTAATCATTGGTTATCTTCTACTTACAATTAGCCCTGACTAAGTGAATCTAGGGTAATTGTGATTTGTTCTTCCACGCATATTTCTCTGTAAGTCTATATCTTGTCTCTTCTTCAAACATACAGTACTTAAGTCTTTGTGGGTGCAAACGGGTACACTAACATCTTGATCTGCCACCTTTGAGTGGTACGAATACCTGCTCTGGTTTACCCTAGTCCACAGGCTTGGTGCTTGTTGTTTCTTAAATTCAAAGTCTTACTTATCTATCTATTTGGTCTTATTATTATCTCTGTCTGTTTTTTTTTTCTGTCTTACTGTCTTTATTATGGTTGATGGTGATAGTGCTGGTGGTGGTGGTTC
The DNA here is from genome assembly GCA_022545495.1 of Chrysanthemum lavandulifolium. Lineage (NCBI taxonomy): Eukaryota > Viridiplantae > Streptophyta > Magnoliopsida > Asterales > Asteraceae > Chrysanthemum > Chrysanthemum lavandulifolium. The sequence continues at coordinate 164,637,072 of CM040239.1, read as the reverse complement.
CACTGAGAAAGGCTTATCCTTTGGGGATGCTTTGTACTTACACCCTAATAACACTAATGGGACTCCCATTAGTTCTATCAAACTCACAGGAACTGAAAATTATAAAATATGGAATATGGCCATGACCTTTGCCTTAAGGAACCATAATAAGTTAGGGTTTATTTATGGTACTTGCATAAGAAACGATTCAAACCCTAATCTTGCTAATCAATGGGATACTTGTAACTCGATTGTGGTTACTTGGATTCTTAATTCTCTCATTTCGAATTATTTGTGGGCTATCTATGCCAAACCGCTTATGAAATGTGGAATGATCTTAAAGATACTTATGATAAGGTTGATGGTTCACTATTTTCAATTTGCATAAAATATAAACTCTCTTAGTCAAAGTGGGTCCTCTCTTTGATTACTACAACAATCTTAACTCTTTATGGAAACAATTTGATTGTATGATTAGCTTGCCTCCTTGCACTTGTGAGGTCGCAAAACATTTTGAAAACATAATCGCCTAATCAAGTTAATGCAATTTCTTATGGGTCTTGATGACTCCTATGTTCCCATCAAGCAATATTTTAACCGAGACCCTTTACCTAATGTCAAAGCGCCTTCTCTGTTGTCTCGGAGAAGAGTCTCACGAAATGTATCATCGGGAATAGCTCGCTAAACCCAATGCTACGACTTTTCTTCGCAAAACTTCGATGGTGGAAATTTTTTGATAATAAAAGAAGTTTTAACAACAAAGTTTATGGTCATAATCACGTAATGACTCCAATAGAGAGGACCAAACATGAACCTCAAATGTACCAATTGTAAAAACCGGTCACACCATTGATAGATGTTATGATCTTGTTGGCTATCCCTGCTGGATATGCTAAAAGAAATTTTAATGAAACCTTTCAAAGAAGAATGTTTCTCATTGAAACCAATCTTGTCACCGATAATAGTACCAAAGAACTCTCCTGTCTCCTTGTATAATGAATGACTCTCAAGACTTATGAGTCTTCTCAATGACAACAATGTGTCATCTCGCTAATGCCAACTTAGCGGTAAAATTTTTCAGAACCTTCTTTAATGGCGTTGTCAAGTTTAATATAAACTTCAACAAGTTTTTAACAACAACACTAAGACATTATCCGAAACATCGATCTTGGTTGGATTGTTGATTACGGTGCAAATCAAGACATGATCGTGATGAAATTTTTTAATCAATGTTGTTAACATTTCAAATCTTGGCTTAACTGTTGGACATCCCAACGGTACTCAGCCTTAATTACAAAAATTGGTGATTTAAAGATCAATAATGATCTAACTCTCTTTGATGTACTTGTTGTTCCCGAGTACAATGTTAGTTTGTGTCTGCTCATAAAATTGCTAGAGACAATAAGATGTTTGTCGGGTTTAATGAATCTAATTGCTATATCTGATTTACATCAAAAAGGATTGTGGGATTGGTAAACAACACAATGGGTTATATATGTTTGATATTGATTCTTCATGTAAGATTATTTCTAATAATTGCATATCTGCTTTGTCATGTTTCAAAAATCTTTGGCATCAAAGACTTGGTCATCCCTCGACCAAGTCCTACACATACTTAAACCCACTCTTAAATTTGATAGTACATCCAAACCGATCATCTCGTGATACTTGTAATAAAGCTAAACAAACCAGGAACCATTCCTCAAGTGAACATAAATCAACTAAAATTGGTCAACTTGTCCATCTTGATGTATGGGGACCATATAAAGTCACTAGCAGAGATGGTTACAAATATTTTTAATCGTTGTTGATGACTATTCCGGGCGGTGTGGGTTTATATGCTTAAGGGAAGGATGATGTTTATGTTTCCATTGTTAACTTTACTCACATGCTATCAAATCAATTTGAACACAATGTCAAGATCTTTAGAAGTGATAATGGGATGAATTTGTCAATAATAAACTTCAAGTTTTTTCCATGAAAAGGAATTTTACATCAAACATCTTGTGTCTATACACCACAACAAAATGGTATTGCAGAAAGGAAACATAGGCATCTCCTTAATGTAGCTAGATCCCTCATGTTTCGTGGGAATTACCTCTAAATCTTTGGTCCGAATGTGTTCTAACTGCACGCCTATGTCATAAACAGGTTGCCTCTTCGCCTGTCTGCAAGTCCCGCTCTTTCTTGTGTATGGGCATCACCCTTCACTCTCTCTCCTTAGAGTCTTTGGTCGCTTATGCTATGCCACCATTCTCAACATCTCGATAAATTTGGTAGTAGGTCCGAAAAAGTGTCTTTATTGGTTACTCAAATGAGAAGAAAGGCTATAAACTCTTGAGCCTTGAAACAAAAAATATCTTTTACTCCGTAGATGTCAAATTTTATGAAACTGTTTTCCTTCAAATGAAAATTATGTGTCAAAACCTTTTGTTGAAACCTTTGTACCAAAAGATTTAAATCACAAAAATTTCTTTGACTCACAAATAAGTCCCAATGATGAAGGAGAGTGACATCCTATGATGATGGCACAGTGGTAAGTCATCCCACTAGGATTGACGAACCGGTTGCAACATCCATAGATGATAATACACACCCCGAGGGCAACATATCACATGATTCACATTCTCCGATGCGCTTCGATCCTAACGATACAACACCGATTATGCCGAATAAGAAAGAGGCTTGCCACCATTACTACTAGAAGGTCAACCGAGTTTCCAAATTGCCCAAGAATCTTAATGACTTTATTATAGAAGGAAAAGTCAAATATGGTGTTGAAAAGGTTGTTAATTACTCCAACCTTAACAAAGATAATTATCGCTTTGCATCTAGTCTTAATAAAAGTATTGAACCTACATTATGAAGAAGCTATCCATGATAGTAATTGGGTTGATGCTATGAATTCGAAATTGAGGCCTTAAATGAAAACCATGCTTGGGATATAACCGATCTTCCTCCTAATAGAATTCCTATTGGCTACAAATGGATATTTAAAATCAAATATAAAGCCAATGGTGAAGTTGATAGATACAAGGCTAGACTAGTTGTTAAAGGCTATAACCAAAGGAAGGAATAGACTATGATGAAACCTTTTCTCCTGTTGTAAAATGTCACCGTCAGTGTCTTATTGCCTTAGCCGTAAAAACAAATGGCCTCTTTTCAACTTGATGTTAATAATGCTTTCTTGTATGGAGATCTTGATGAGGATATCTATATGACCATTCCCAAAGGGTTCGTAATGAGAACAATAAGAATAAAGTTTGCAAACTTGTCAAATCCCTATATGGCTTAAAACAAGCTCCCAGAAATGGAATGAAAACTTGTCGTGTTTTAAAAGAAAATAACTTTGTTCAACTGTTAATGATCACTCTTTGTTCACCAAAACAGAGAATAACAAGTTTATTGCTCGCTTGTTTATGTGGATGATATTGTCCCATCGGAAATTGTATCGATGAGATAAACTGATTCAAAGAGTTCCTAAAACAAAGTTTCATATTAAAGACTTGGGAAATCTAAAATACTTTCTTGGCATTGAGGTTCTAAAACCGGGAATGACATTTGTTTCTCCCAAAGAAAATATTGTCTTGAACTCCTCAAAGAATTTGGTCTCCTTGGTTGCAAACCGTGTCCACTCCTATGGAACCCAACTCGTCTTCCATACATTCCCACCATCGATGACCCTTGCTTGTCAACATCATTGGTTATCGGGTTACTTGGGAAACTTATCTATCTCACCCATACAAGACCGACATCTCATACTCGGTTCATTGTCCGCACAATATATGCATTCTCCTTTAAAGTCTCATCCGAATGTGCCTCAATGTTCGAGATATCTAAAAGGAGCTCCGTGAAAAGGTCTAAGGTACAATTTCAAGAACTCGAAAATCATCTTGAAGGATATAGTGATCTTGATTGGGCCAAATGCAAGAAAACCAGAAAATCATCACGAGTTATTGTGTTTTCTTTAATGATTGTTTAATCTCATGGAAAAGTAAAAACAAAACACTCTTTCAAAATCTTCCACGTATGTAATATAGATCTATGACTATCGCTGCTCAGGAAATCATTTGGATTCAAAAATCCTAAAAGAACTAAAAGTTGATATCAATCTTCCGTTGATCTTTTTGTGATAACAACCGCTTTACAACTTCTTTGTCAACCCTGCTTTCCATGAAAGATCAAAACACTTTGAAATTGATGTTCACTTCATCGGAAAAAATTGCTAGAGGTGTTATAAATGCTAAAAGATTGGCTCTTCAAACCAAACTGCAGATATACTCACAAAGAACCTCCCCTCTATCAAGATAAATTTTGTGTGAAAAATTGATATTGTTTGATATGTTTGCTCATCGATTAAGGGGAATGTTAAATTTTGGGTTGGTAATCAGAGCAAACATATCATTCTATCAATTGCTAATGGCTTTCAAGTTGTGGCTTATTGCAGGATTGATTACTGAGGGTTTAACCCGACAAAAGATTAAAGATTTAAAGTTCCAAGAATCTCATTTCTGTGAAGCCTTTCTTCATTTCACGATGAGTTCTACTAGCCGTTAGAGGGTCTTAGTGAAACTTAATCTCCTATTTAATAAGTCCCTTATCTAGGGTTAGACACACTGAGTGTGCGCCTTTTGTATCACTCTCTTCTCTTCTCTTAGATCATTTCACCGATCTTGTCTTGTCTTTACATTCATATGATTATTGTCTCATTGACATTAATCTAATCTTGTAACATTTGGATACTATTAATCTAAGCTGACTATTGCAGCTTAGATCTGAATAAAGGTTCTGTTGTTTATCTACTGTTGCCTATACTTTCGTACACAATCCATCTTCTAATTCTCCATTATAGAATTCTTTTGAAGGGAAGCTTCTTATATGTGACAAATAAGTTGGTGCAGTAAAAGGTGACATTAATAATATGCAAAAATGCTAAAACCGGACCTCAGGATGCATCCCGTATTGTGTCTTGAGCATCTGTACTGGATATCCAGCCTTTTGAAACCTTTTAAATAAGCTCATGCTGTAACTGTTGTATAAATTATAGAAAAAGTCAGCAATGGAACAAACCCAAGAGGTTTCATTATGGATTATGTTGTACACGTTTATCATCTTCTTACCCGAGATTTTCAGCTGTTGGAGAAATAACAGTTCCTGACAACTGAACCGGATCACCAACCTAAATAGAATGAGGAAAAATCGCAGGCTGAAAAAAGAATCAACTACCTGATTCCAAAACAAATAAAATAAGTCACACTTCGCATACCAAGAAAATACTTTTTTGCATCCACTCGACAAAGGGACTAGTGTTGCGGGTTCCACCTATTGAAAGGAAATTATGTAATGTGTCATGAATACTATTAGTTACCATGAATGTCTAACAAGAGCACGGAAGGTAATTTTCGAGTGAAACTTACTGACTTGAGCGACTTCATCTATAATAACAATGTCAAACGGACGACTTAGTTGAGTGAAAAGGCTTGAACCATCGAAACTAAGAGTAGAAAAGACCAAGCAAAAATTATAGATAAGAAGTCATATGGTAACTTTTTGGATCTCGTCCATGATTGATGTTGGACCCTGTTTAATGTCTACGCCAAAACAAAAACAAAGCCTGCTCTTTCTGGTTTGGGCCAACAGGCCAAACAAACCAATTACAGAAGAAACGGTTATTTAGAATAGGGTATAACGTTTATTTTTAGGTCATAGCGTTTACTTTTTGTGAATCGGTATAACTGCCACAAGAGGCAACGATTCATTATGTCTATATAGTTATCATGTTCTCTAACACAAAAAACAAACCCATTCGTTTATAATATATCAAATTTTATGGGTTCACCTAATCTTCTTTGTTGTTTCTTTTATTTATTCTTGAACGATGTTATCATGATGTTGTTATTGATCAATTCGATCCTGGATGCCCACTTAACAACTTGGAAACATTGGTATCAGAGCCTATGGGATCAAACAACACCCAAATCAAGTTTTACAATCATCATTCAAGATCAAAGATGCACTTTAAAATCTTAAAAGAAAAGGAGCAGCCATGGAAATAATGGATGCCTTTTGAAGGAAGATGTACTCAAGTGCTAGGAAGAAGGCCAAGGGATTTACTTGCCTTGAAGTCACATAATTAATCAAGAAGATCAGTGACAACACCAAATTGAAGACATCAAGAAGAAAGCAAGATTCAAGAAGGCATCAAGGAATTACAGAAGATTCACAAAGAAGAAGGTTTTGGCATCTCGACATTGGGAAGAATTTGTTGGACTTAATGTCTACGCCAAAACAAAAACAAAGCTCGCTTTTTTCGATTTGGGCCAACAGCCAAACAAACCCATTATAGAAGAAACGGTTATTTAGAATAGGGTATAACGTTTATTTTTAGGTCATAACGTTTACTTTTTGTGAATCGGTATAACTGCCACAAGAGGCAACGATTCATTATGTATATATAGTTATCATGTTCTGTAACACAAAAAACAAACCCATTCGTTTATAATATATCAGATTTTATGGTTCACCCAATCTTCTTTGTTGTTTCTTTTATTGATTCTTGAACGATGTTATCATGATGTTGTTATTGATCAATTTGATCCTGGATGCCCACTAAACAACCTGGAAACAATTGAGGCTCGAATTGTGTCCCTGTCTCTTGCATCCATGCCTGCAAGTTTTTGTTCCACCTGAGAAGTCAAACCAGTTTAGTATTCATTTTATATTTCAAAGAGCATAAATAATCGCAAGACCGCAAATTAAGTTCAAAAAGCGATTGTTGATATTGCACTGCGTTATTTTATCGCATTTGGTCCAATTGATGACTGGAAACACATGCAATGATGGGAAAATTTTTTGTGTTTGGATCAACCTTACCACCCAATCTCCCCAAGATAACCTGTAGTATGTTTTACTGTTTTTGTAATTAGGTTTTATTTAAGTACAAAGTCATGTAATTGAAAGAATGTTGTAACTTATCAAGGTTATACCTGATGGGGTAACCCATGATATGAAACTATTATTTAGCAAATGTTGGACTAATATTATCAATTGGTTGTAAACATTAGTTGGTTAACAATTAAATCCTCAAAGGTAAAATTATATCAGTTGGCTATACGAAGACATGTGCATGGATAAGATGATTCCTCCAAGTTGTAGAGATCTTGTTCGACATGTGCATGGATAAAATGATATCTCGAGTTACAGAGATCTTATTCGATTTTGATATGAATAGATTTGATTCCTTTACAAATTGCATCCTATAAATAGGAAGCATATGAAACGCTTAAAACACACATCTCATCTCCCCTCTCTCTATCTACACTACTTCACTTCTCCTACTAAATCTTCTCCATGTTATCATGAAAACAGGAGCATAAGTAAAGGGAAGGTATCCCAAATAACTTTCACTTCCCTCAAACAAAGTCATTCAATCCCAACTCGAAAATGTGGCGTAAAACTACATATGTAATATGAAGTTACCTGAGGGGAATCGCCACCCGAGAATATAAAACCCTTTGCATCCTTGACGTAATATCGTTAGAAACATATAACATTTCATACGACACACCAATTCCTCTCTACTTTTCTTATAGCTTAACACTCTCATAAGAGTATCTAAGCATTCTTATCATCAATATTATCTAAGCATTCTTATGCATATATAGCAATATGATCAATACTGACTTGATCGTCGGAGGGGGTTTCCCCGGGCTAAGCCCGGGGTCCTCTTTAATGGTCTTTCTTTGTCTTTTCAAGATCATATCAAGACCCAAAAGTCAAGGTCAAAGCGAGTCGACGGCCGATCATCACCTTGACGACCATGCGATTTTGGTAGCATCATTTGGCGCCATCCGTGGGACCCGAGCGAAACACTTGCCTCGTGTGCTCATCTTGTTTTGTCACTAAACTCTATATGGCCGACTATCGTCTTGAATCAACTCATATATTCAGGTAAGTAGACATCATCTTATCTGATAAGGTAACCAATGTCTATTAAAAGTCACTCAAATAAAATATTAAAAATGTGAAATATAGTCAATAAGCCATTGATCACACGTTGTGACTATTATTGAAACAAATGCTATAGTTATTACTTATTAGAACTATAGAGAAAAGAAAAGCAGAAAAAAATGGCCGGTTCCGATCATATCATTAAAAGTTATGATCGCAGAGGCTATTTTAGATCAGTAGCATCCAAACACTATTATTATTTTAAACCATTAATTGGCGTCCCATTTTAAAACATCAGATGCTTTGTCAAAGCAACAAATACGTACTATTATATTACCAATTTTCACATATTCAGATGCTTATTGACATGAGTAGAGGTTCATCGATCAAAGGTAAATAACATCTTTCAGAGCCAGTTAGATTAAATGATAAAAGCTATAATGTATCATGACATGATTAATTAATCTCACCCATAACTACTGATTGATTCTCATAGAAAAATGATTTTTTTTGTGTTATGGACCTTTGTTACAACCTCCTTTCAAATTGTTTTCTCATAACAAGTTAACAGCAACTTTTAAAAATATGTGCACTTTATGATAGGACCCGGATGAAATAGTTATCAATCTATAGAAATTATATAGAGTTTGGCTAGCCCTATCTCATCACTAATTGGCATTAGTCATTATAAATGGGGGCTTTGATCACATGATTTCTTACAGCCACTCAAGTCCGGTACCAAGACCAATTGGAAATTTTATTCAACCAAGTAGAGTTCCAACTCAAAACCGATTGGCAAGAAAAAGTTTTTATGCACAAGACTACAAAGATCATATAACATGATGTGTTATAAAGTTCAGTAAATTCTAGTATGATGGGTTATCATGTATATATGTGAACTCTTTATAACCACTCCAATACAGTTAAAAAGCAAGAAATCAAAGCTGTTTGATTAAGTCACTTCCGTTTTGAATATTACTAACATCTATAAATATTATCTCTTATGCTATAGCCTTTTCTAATCTGAATTTAACCAACCTCTGTGAGGATCCATAATGACTAGTGGCAGTAACATGAATATGTCATGTACGTATCCGCAAAGGTGCAATAAGTTGATTATCAGAAGGTTGCACCATACATGATACTTCCTTATATAACAGCAAGGCAGAGGTACAACCTGTAAGTCTCATATTTAATTCTGAATTATTTACAATTGTGTACAACTGTACAAGCATGTTTGTGCAAGGTAAAAAAGATGTAATCCCACAAGGCATCGCTAGACATCGACACACCAAGATTGTGCAAACTGATACGCTTAATGAAGCATGTGTCATAGTCGCACTAAGCTGAATATTTGGCATGACCGTTGAATTGGACACGGGTGAACAACCCGTATAGTTGCATATATAAGGGTATGGCCCAGGTCACATAAGTTGCCGTTTATTAGTGCAACCACTCGACTACGTGGTGAAAGCCAATATGAATCCAGTTTATAGGGTGACTCTCCCGTGAAATTAATTAGTCCCAGAAGTAAGCAAAGTCTTCTCTCAGTTTATAATAAGATAGGCTTCATTGCCCTCTTTTTGATCCACACTCGACACCCAACTAAAGTCAGCTATCAGAAAACTGATGTGAGAATTCAGGGGATGAGCATTAGTATCAACCACAAGGATGGTGTCACACGCCTCACCCGCCTTTTTTAAATAGAGGCGTCGATATGGAAGAGGAAAACTTGTTATTTATGGAGCCACACCCACCATTGGTGGAAAACATTTCAACAAGTTACAATAAAGTACCATCTCATTTTTAAAGTCTTCAAAATTATGAGACAATCACTTTATTCCTACAAATAGATCTAATCTAACGAATAGACTTAATAAGTGCATCTAACAGCTCTCTTGATTATGAATTTAATGTATGTTATATAGAAACACATTTAGTGTTACAAATATATGATTACCCATGAGCCCATGACTATCAACTAGAATGGTCTATTGACATGGTTAAAAGAAGGATGAAGGGAGCAAGGATAAAAGGTAACATTTATGCATCATTTCATTATATGTATACTAATCTCATAAGCCTATATGATTGAAAGCACGATCACTACACAAATACGACGGGAGGATTACACAAACATAGCGTGGGACACGAGCAAAATATTTGTCAGGTTGGGAAAGAAGACATGGGAAAATATGATATAAGGTTTCTGGTGATGGTGTTGTGTTACGCTAGCTAGGATTGAGAGTAGCATATCATATGGTGGTAGATAATTAAATGGATGAAATGACAAAATTGCATTTGGTTGCAAAGGTAATAATACTTTTAATGCGTTTATGTTTGATATTGCTTGTTTGCTAGCATATCTTGTATATATAACTGATCTAACAAGAAAAGGCAAGAAGCTTATGTATCTTCTATAGGAAAGAGCTACATAATGATGCATCAAGTAGAGAGCGAATAAAACACGCAACATCGCGAGGCCTTTTCAAAGACGTGAGACCATATCACGCAAAAGCGGAACAACCGCTCTAAAGTCGTGAAACTCCATCACGCAAAAGTGGCATGACCACTCCCATGATTATCTCCCGACATCAAAGGGATGAAAAGCTTTAAGTAGCTAATCGCGAGCTTAATATAAAGTTAAGTGAAAAGATCCGGACCAATACAATATCCCGCCATTAAAGGGATAAAAAGCTATAAATAGCTAATACACAAAGTGGCAAGTCCACTCCAATGATACTAATCCCGCCATTAAAAGGGATAATAAAAAGCTACAATAGCAACATGTACGTACATAGAAAAGTATCAAAATCATCCCGCCATTAAAAGGGATAATAAGCTATATTGCTTACAAAGACGCGAAACCCGTCAGCAAAGTGGCGCGTCCACAACAAAGACGCAAAACCTCATCGCCGAAAGTGACATAGTTACTTCAATAAAAACCTCCCAGCATTGAAAGGATAAAAGATAAAAATAGCGAAGTACACCGAGTTTAATATATAGCAATGCGAAAAGGTCTAGACCATGACATCATCCTCCCATTAAAGGGATACAAAGCTATAACTAGCTAAATTTGAAAGTGGCATATATAGTCGCTCTAGAGACACGAAAACACCGCACAAAGCGGAACGGTCTCTAAAGACGCAAAATATCATTGCAAAGTTCACCGACATCCTAATATTAAAGGGAAGTTATTTAATGTGATAACATGTAAATGATCGAACAACAATCTTACGAATAGATTGCTAGCCACCTCTTGAGAATAAAATCATACATATTAGTCCATACATGTTAAAAATATTCAACATTTATGAACTAAGGGGCTTGATGGGGTAACCCATGATATGAAACTATTATTTAGCAAATGTTGGACTAATATTATCAATTGGTTGTAAACATTAGTTGGTTAACAATTAAATCCTCAAAGGTAAAATTATATCATTGGCTATCTGAAGCATATTCAAGATATGTTATATATTCCATGTTCTAGAAGCACATGTGCATGGATAAGATGATTCCTCCAAGTTGTAGAGATCTTGTTCGACATGTGCATGGATAAAATGATATCTCGAGTTACGAGATCTTATTCGATTTTGATATGAATAGATTTGATTCCTTTACAAATTGCATCCTATAAATAGGAAGCATATGAAACGCTTAAAACACACATCTCATCTCCCTCTCTATCTACACTACTTCACTTCTCCTACTAAATCTTCTCCATGTTATCATGAAAACAGAGCATAAGTAAAGGAAGGTATCCCAAATAACTTTCACTTCCCTCAAACAAAGTCATTCAATCCCAACTCGAAAATGTGGCGTAAAACTATATATGTAATATGAAGTTACACGAGGGAATCGCCACCGAGAATATAAAACCCTTTTGTATCCTTCGACGTAATATCGTTAGAAACATATAACATTTCATACGACACACCAATTCCTCTCTACTTTTCTTATAGCTTAACACTCTCATAAGAGTATCTAAGCATTCTTATCATCAATATTATCTAAGCATTCTTATGCATATATAGCAATATGATCAATACCGACTTGATCGTCGGAGGGTTTCGGGCTAAGCCCGGGTCCCTTTAATGGTCTTTCTTTGTCTTTTCAAAGATCATATCAAGACCCAAAAGTCAAGGTCAAAGCGAGTCGACGGTCGATCATCACCTTGACGACCATGCGATTTTGGTAGCATCAATACCGTTATTGTATATGAACATTCATTATATAAAGAACATGTGTATGCACAAGTGTTGAAAGCTATGAAGTTTTAAAAAGATTAATATATAGACATCTATAAACACAACTATTCGTAAAGCTTGACTTATTTTAAAGCCCCGTGTATGAACCTATTTGATGATATGTTTCATTGAACGTGTGACTTATGTCAAAACACCGTTAGTGCGTGACAAACCCAATTAGTATGACTTATGTCAAAGACTCCTTGGAATTTTTTCAAGTTATTTGGATATTGTATTTCCATTATACTCTTGGAAATTGATCTCTCAAGATTTAGTTACCTTAAGTGAAACCGATCTTTAGTCACTTGCTTAATGAGGTTTTATTCAAAATCTAGATATCAAGGCTGATTTTCCCTATTGGAAAATCATGAAAGTGATGATCATATATGTCTTGGTTCAAGAATATCTAGCACTTTATGAGCATAACATAAATAATCTTTAAAGGACTTGAATGAGAATCATTTGTTGACAAATTAAGAGATAGGGTTTTTGTTGCTACAACACTCCATAATGCTTTAGGATTAATTTGGTATAATTCGAAAAATGAGTGGGTTGGGTCATAGGTCTAGATGAGTTTGGGTCTAAACGGGTCTGGGTTAGATGGGTCATTTAGGAGCACGGGTCTAAATGGGTCTCGGGTTATTTTGACCCATTTTCTTCATTTTTTTTCTTTCTATAGAGTGAAATATGAATAGAGGTGTTAAAAAAAAACTAACCTGCTAGACCCACTCTAGATATGTTGGTTAATTGTTATACAATTGGAAGTTATATCAAATACTCATTTAGACCCATCTACAATATAGTGAGAGGTCCAACAAAACTCATCATCTCATAAATATTACCCAACTTAACCATAAATAACCAACGGGTCTAAAATTTTGCTAATTGGAGGTACTTGTCACTTCACATTCTTTGTATTTTGCTCGATCGTATTCTAAAAATGCAAAATATATTTTTATTAGAATGCATATATTCGTCTGATTAAATCATTAAGTCATGTAATTTGTTCTACATATTAAATCTCGCTTCTCAGCTAAGCTTTTGAACATAGATGATATTGTTCTTCACATAAGAAAACATGCAAATTTTAGGAAGCTCGAGATAACAATGTTATAAGGAGATTGTGCAATGCGGATCATAATTGTTGGGACTCTTCTAATTAAATCATTAAGTCATGTAATTTGTTCTACATATTAAATCTCGATTCTCAGCTAAGCTTTTGAACATAGATGATATTGTTCTTCACATAAGAAAACATGCAAATTTTAGGAAGCTCGAGATAACAATGTTATAAGGAGATTGTGCAATGCGGATCATAATTGTAGGGAAGGACACGAGGATATCATACGTCAAGGATCGTTTATAAGACTGCTCAGAATCATCCGAGGTCTCATTTGGTTGTGTAGATTGCTGATGAGGTGTCGACTTCAAAATCATTGTCTTAAAACAATAAATAGATAAAATCAGATATACAAAAGATTTTCTTTTTTTAATCTAACAAGTAAAAACATTTAGGATACGTTCATTTGTTTGTATTTTAATCGATTATCTTAATGTTCATGTAACGAAACAAAAAATATAACAAAAATATAAGTATTTATAATTAATGTAACCAAACTTGGATTATGATCATTACTAATATTTCATGTATCAAGAATCATCTTTGTAGTATCAATATAGACGATACAACTAATAAAAGTAGATAAATAACATATAATTTTAATGCATGACATTTTACTTGAATAATGAAAGATAATTTTTAATTTAAAATTATCATCTAAAAATAGCATATAAATAAAAACATACGTGCATAAGATTTCCTTTTTTGTTCCAACAAGTAAAACTATTTAGAACACATTAAGATGTTTTAATTAACCGATAATAATACATAATTAGAAAATTTAGAAAAAAAACTCATCCATGCACGGGTATTATAACTAGTACATAAAATAATAAACGAGTTAAATTAAAAATTGTGCTAAAAGTGTACCTAAATTCAAATTACTAAAAAGGATAAAAGTAAACAAGAAAACAATTAAAAAAAGAAGAAAAGAAAAAAATAAGAGATTTCTTTCGTAACAAGAAAGGATTATAAATACACACAAACCCTCATCCCAAAACAAATTAAATCAATCGATCTTCATAATCATGGCTAATCAACCCGAATCATCCGATTCGTAAGTTACACACGATCTCAGTTTCATGTTATATTAGTACTAGTAGTAAATATTGTTAATTTTGATTGTTTAGGTGTAACTTTTGTGTTTTAAGGTTTATTATTTTTTAATCGTAATCATCGATGATGATATATTGCTGTTAGTTTCGCTGTTGGTTGATTTTGCAAGTGTCGTATCCTAGGAACTATAATTTCAGTCTTTTTTTACCAAGGAATTAAGAAACTGAAAAATCTCATTCCTTGCAGTATCGATGTTATCGTGAAGTAAATGCGCCAATATAATCTACTATCTTCTATTAATTATCGTGGAGTGAGGAACCCGGATTGTTATACATCTTATCGAACCAATAAGCTATGATGATGATTAATTGTTGTAACTTTATTGGAGCATAATAAAGTGTGCAAGGATGATCGTATGCTAAAGGTAGAATCTTATTCTCTTAGCACGTCCCCAATATAGCTTATAACTTTTTTAGTTGTATTTTCTTATGATTTCATTTTTACAGTTGGGAATAAGAGGAACTATGGGAAAAACTAGATTTTCTAAGCAAAGTACAAGTACATATGGATCGTAAATGTCAGGTATTCGTTTATTTTTTCTATTTCTCTAAAGAGTTAGACGAGGTAATCACCTCTAATACACCAGCTGCTTTTTCCTTGAAGGTGGTAGATGCAAGGGAACCAGCCATGGTAGATGCACGGGAACCAGCCATGGTAGATTTAAGGGAACAAGTACGCTCTCAACATTTGCAGCTGTACTTTGAGTTCTTAGGTCACTTCTCATAAGGTACAGTATTCAATTGCTTTTTTAGCATAAGTTCTTCAACAGACAAAAACTTTTTCTTAGTCTTTGTTATAGGGAGACCATTTTTTCTTGTCTGTTTTACAGACTCTTTGCTAGTATCAAGTTCAAGCATCAACTTGCACTTTTCACAAGGTACGCGACTACGGTGTTCTTGCGCATATACAAGTCTTTTTTTAGCTTTATCCAAGTCTTGAATCTTCCTATAAATTCTTCCCTTTTTTAAAAGAAAAGAATAGCTTGAATCGATATAGGTCAAACGTGTCGAAAGTTACAAAATGTATTTACTGCTCATATTACTTAAATCATATCACTCATGAGATAAGATTGTTGATGAAATAATATGGTTACACAATAATGAATAGATAAATTCATATTTGACAAACTAACTAACAACAAAAAGATGAACCGGTAACCTCAATCAGGTCACCCTTTTTGACCGATACAAAATTACTTGTTTTGAATGGTTATCCGGTCGACTATGCCATTTTGCCAATTATACAGTACTTGAGATAGGAAAATAATGCTTACCAATTTCAGCTTGAACGACCTACGTAAATTGAAGGGCCTCGGTGTAAAGAAAGTGCCTCCCCTCATCTTAAAACTTCCAGAGTTGTCTGTCCGTCCCCAATTAATTCTAGGATTGTTGCTTCCTGATTCAAAACCACAAATATTTTAAAAAGGTTACCTGGTATATGCTATTTAGGTAGCATATGCTATTAATATTTGGAGCCAATATAGAATCTTCAAAACTGATCGACTATACACTAGTTGCCACAACATGGTCCATTTGCAAGGTACACACCCTTCGCTCAAAACGAAAAAGCTCTTGTTTGGAAGATTATATCGATGTTGAAGACCTTCTCTCACGTATTCAAAGTGCCTAAATAGAATACATAAGTTTTACAAAACTTCGTCCCATTGTAGAGTTGAGCTAACCGACATCGTGATTTTAATCAAAAAGGAGCCTAGAATACAGAATGATGGCGATACAAGATATCATAGTTGTAATGACCTGAAAATAAATTTTACATGATTAATTGTCTATTTCGCGCAAATAATAACACATAATGTTGTATAAAAAGAGTCTTCATATAAAATTTATTTAACGCAAAGCTATTATTATTTGCGTTAAATAGCAAGTAAAATTTATTTTACGGGTCGTTACAACTATGATATCTTGTATCGTTATCATTATGTATTCGAGGTTCCTTTGTCATTAAAATCATGTTGTCGATTAACCCAACTCTACTATGATCTGGCTAAAAGAATGTTGTTGATGAGATCAATGACCAAGGTATATTGGTTGATTTATATTATTTCAATATGCAAACAAAAACTTTATGAGATGAAGCAAGAAATTGTTCGATTTTGTAAAACTTATGTATTCTATTTAGGCCCTTGAATACACGAGAGAATGTTTTCAACATCGATATAATCTTCTAAACAAGAGTTTTGAGTTGAAGGGGTATACTTTGCATATGGACCCTCTTGTCGCGGCTCGTGTATGATCAATCAGTTTTGAAGATTTTATATTGCCTCCAAATAGTAATTTCATATGGTACCTAAATAGCATATACCAGATAACCTTTTTTGCTTCGATATCGTGAAAAAAAATCAATACTTTAAAATATTTGTGGTTTTTGAATTAGGAAGAAACAATCCTAGAGTTAATTGGGGACTGACAAACACCTTTGGAAGTTTTAAGATGGGGGAGGCCCTTTCTTTACAATGTTGGGGACTGACAAACACCTTTGGAAGTTTTAAGATGGGGGAGGCCCTTTCTTTACAACGAGGCCCTTCATCCTATGTTTGTTGTTTTCAAGCTGAAATCACTATGCATTCTTTTCCGATCTCAAGTACTATAGAGTTTTGGCAAACTGGCATAGTTGACTCGATAACCGTTCAAAATGAGTCATTTCGTACCGGTCTAAAAGGGTGACCTCGTTGAAGTTACTGACTCATCTTTTTTGTCAGTAGTTACTTTAAAATATGAATTTATCTGTTCATTATTTTGTAACTATATTATTTCATCAACAACTAATCTCATGAGTGATATAATTTAAGTAATATGAGGCAGTAAATACATTTGCAACATTCAACCCATTTAACCTATATCCATAATCCATTCAAGATATTATTTTCTTGAAAAAAAGGTAAGAATTTATAGGAAGATTCAAGACTTTGATAAAGCTAAAAAAGGACTCGCACAAGCGAAGAACACTGTAGTCGGTATCTTGTGAAAAGTACAAGTTGATGCTTTAACTTGATATTAGCGAAGAGTATGTAAAACAGACAAGAAAAAAAAATGGTATCTTGTGAAAAGTACAAGTTGATTGCTTGGACTTGATATTAGCCAAGAGTATGTAAAACAGACAAGAAAAATGGTCTCCTTGTAGTAATTATAATTATGAAGTAGTTTATATACCACCATGTATCACTACCATACAAACACATGTATCACTCATTATCTTTCAAACTAGAGGTTAGTTGGTTTATGTCTTTAGGACTTAAAACACTAGGGTAATAGGTTTGTTATGCTTGGGCCGTAAAATATAACGGATTTGGTTGTACCTGAAGAAAAACTCGATATCTAGCTTAATATCGGTAAAGAATGTAAGCGACGTTGTAAGGTTTTTTACATCGATAAGGGAGCTTGTTGACTTAGTGAAGTAACTCTCGAGTCGGAAACTCGAGGAGTGGAGTATGGCGAAGAAGGAGCTTCGTGGCCGAACCACTATAAATCATCGTGTCTAGTTTGATCTTTCTTTAATTCTTGTTTAGCTCTATCAAATTATAACGCCCGAACTCGGAAAATCAATTCTTTTGTTAAAACAAAACAAAAATTCTTGACAGTATGTAGCATTTTGCTAATTTGACCCACTTAAAATTTAAATTAGAACCTAAGACCAAATTCATTGGAAAGTACACTCGAAGAGCTTCAAAATTGGTTTTAACCACATCAAAATCTGATAAATGGTTGATTTACTACGATTCTTTTTCCGAAAAAGATACCTATAGGACTCCATAATTTTCAAAAACTTTTCAAATATATTTAAAACATGATAGGTCATGTTAACCGATCATGAACAAGTAAAATGGATTCTTTTAATTGAGATTAGGGACCCGCTTATAATTTCCTCCTCACATTACACACAAGATAACCTATCATGTTGATAAATAACTTGAGAGGATCTTTATCCATGTTAAAAATGTCATATACCCTAAAGTAATTTTTTTTACAAAACTTACACCCAAACTATGTTACGAGTTACGAAATTACCTTAATACTTTTAACTATTTATGGTTTCTTTATATTAAAAAATTTATTTATCAAATATCTAACAAATATCTAGTGCTTTTCTCAAATAAAAACAAACCGTTGAATAAGCTTTAAAATTGCAAAAATGAATGAGCCCAATATTGCAGATTGCTTTGAACTTACGTACGATTTTATAAAATGTTGAATTTTAATGTCTTTTTTTTTTTTTTTTTTTTTTTTTTTTTTTTAAAAAAAAAGTTTCAAATTACGCTCTTACCTATCTAAGAACTTAAAAAATTACCTTAAAGTTTTTTTTAATATAAATCTAATAATAATAAAATTTCAAAACACACACCTAAATTATGTAACAAAGTTACAAAAACTACCTTAAACTTTTACGTTTTACATTTTTTATATAACAAATTTTATCTATTCGTTAACCAGTTATCTGCCAAATATTCAGCAATTTTCTTACCAAACTTCGAATAAAATGAGACCTAATATTGCAATGCTTTTGAATTACATACGATTTTGTTAGAAAAAACTATTAAAATTTAAAATCAACTTATTATTTTCCTGGTGATAAGTCAAAATTTGTAATTCTTTTGTTAAAAAAAAATATAGCAATAAAAAAGCTCTCAATTTCAAATAAAATGAGACCGATATCGCAATGTTTTAACTTAACGAGGATCGTAATCAAAACCAAGTTGTTAATAGAAAAATTGAGATATTTATTTGTTGTCGTCTAGTCGTATGCTTTCAATTTTAATTGATGGGAGAATTTCATATATATCCCTCATTTGGTTCAAAATTTCATATATATCCAACCTAACTTGAAAATTTCATATATATCCCTCATTTGGTTCAAAAATTTCATATATATCCAACCTAACTTGAAAATTTCATATATATCCAATCTAAAACTTAAAATTTTCATATATGTCCAAATACCCAATTTATATTTAATTAAAATTTTAAAATACATATTTATTATCATTTAATGTTAAATGACCATTAAACCCTTCGTTTTTTTTTTAATTCATGTGTATATTTCTTATTTCCATATAAACAATCTCTCAAATCACTATATTAGTACACATGGGTTCGAATATTATTATGATCAGTAATAAACATTAAGACACAAAACATATATATTATTGCTCCAAATACAATATATAAACATGCTTTTATGATTTATATATTGTATTTGGAGCAATGAAGTATACATATGTTTTGTGTACTGAAATTGTTTATTACGGATCATAATAATATTCGTAACCCATGTGTACTACTAATATGTAGTTTAAGATTTTAATTATATATAAATTGGGTATTTGGACATATATGAAAATTTTAAGTTTTAGATTATGAAAATTTCAAGTTAGGTTGGATATATATGAAATTTTTGAACCAAATGAGGGATATATATGAAAATTTCAAGTTAGGTTAGATATATATGAAATTTGAACCAAATGAGATATATATGAAATTATACCTTAATGGATAAATAACATTAAGAATTTAAAAGATCCTTTTGTTGTTTGTTCTCTTTTATCCTAAAGTGTGTTTGGTATGATGTCATCATGGCGTGAAACTCACCTCAATTTTCTATTTTAACAAGATGCTATCACTTAAAAATTTCTAAAAATAGTAAAATAAATATGATATTGTTTCTCTTTGTTTTGTAAATGCTACATGTATTAGAAATAACATAAGAAGCAAGTATCCCATAACTAGGTCAGAATGAATCCGGACGAACACGAATCGGAGCCTTATTCATGTTGTTCATTTAATTTTAACCGGACAAATAAACGGACACTAACGCTAAACGGACAAATTTTCTTGTTCATGTTCGCTTATTAAGAAAATGAGTTGTTTTGTTCGTCATTATGACACTAAACAAACGCGCTCATAAAGATCAAAATTACATGAAAAGAGACAAACAAACAAAACTTTATTAAATTACGCACAATGTATTGTTTTATATGTGTTGTTTTGTTTAAACAAATCAATTTTAAAATTATACAATTAAAAAAGCTATATGAACATAAATATAAACGAACATAAACGAACATTAACGAATGCATAATCGGATGTTCACGAACATAAATGAACGGACGCGACATTTGTTCACGTTTTCATTTAATTAAACGAACGTAAAATATTGTTTATGTTCGCTTATTTAAACACACATGAACGAACTTTTACCGAACGGTTTATAAAATATTTATTGAACGCTCGCCTGCTTATAACCCTACCCATAACATTTTCGAGTTCAGATTTTTAAGTGAACATAAAATTGGCATTTATTTTAGCTTAGTATATACCTGTAAGGCAATAAACAAATGTTTAAACTTCACGTTATGTATCTTTTCTCTCAATGCCCGCCGCTTCTTACTTCCTCGATAGCCGCCCCTGCTAAAACAATGGCGCCCAAAACAAACATTTCTCACACGCAGCTGTAAGCATGACACTATTATAGGTACATTCCATACATCTTCATCTTCACACGCAGTTGTCTTGTGACGGTTTCTGTTTTGGATTTTAGTTTTGTTTACACTCATTATTTCTTTGGATTTTAGATTATATACATCTATAATTTATTGTTCTATAAGTTATTCTAACTTTTATATTTACCCTCAATCAATTAATTTTGTTATTTTTGGAATAGGATATTGACTCACTATACATGTCTGAAGGATGAAGATGATCCGAGGTTGATGATGCCAGTACGCTTCTTATACGTAAAGCCCTTTCTCGAGTAAATTAACAATTGGACATATATACCTCTATTTTGATTGCTTAGCTAGGTTAAAATTGTTAGTTGACCTTTGTTGAATAAATGAGTACGCACCTCTGTTTTTGTTGCTTGACAAACTAAAGTAATAACCATGCTGCTTTTTATGTAATTTTAACCAAATAAATATGATTTACATGATTAATTCATTGTACAGTTGGAATTTCAATTTACAACTTACCTTTTATGATTAGTGTTACTTACAACTTACCTTTTATGATTAGTGTGAGGATACTTGATTACCGATCCAAGTTTGTGATTATAGTATTAATTCACAATGTTGCAGTTTCAATTTGACATGTACAAACTGCTGTAAATTACACTTTAGTAGACTTGTTTATATCACTTGATTTTTGTTTGGTTATTTGAAAGAAATATCAAAATAAGTGTGTCATTGCATGTTAGTTTCAAGTTTCCTTATGTATAAAACTAAATTAACTAAATGTTGATGTTTTAGACTTGCCACTTTCTAAATCGTTTTATTTAATCCTGAAAGAGCAATTATATTTGGACTAAAACGAAATGTCAAAAAGCGCTTAAATTGGGTCTTGGCAACCATTAATCATTACCACTTGCTTTTGCTTGAAATTAGCCAAGCTTGGTCCTCCTATATCACAATCCTCAAAATGTACAGCTGTCTCATTTAAGTGGGAAGCGTTCCAGAACAGGATGATGTGCTCCAGCAACGATAACTTTGTCTCTGCTCACCACATGCCATGTACAGCTGTCTCATTTTATGCGGGAAGCGTGGTCCAGAGTCCAAGACTCAGGAGTTGTGTGCTCCAGCAATGATAACTTTGTCTATGCACACCACATGCCATTGTAAGTTCTTTAAAAATCTCATAACATGACATTTTAACCCATTAGGATATGAGCGAATCCACTTCAATAGTGTTTTAGAGCAAATAAGCTGAATCATTTATTTGAAAGGCGAACAAGTCCAAGCTTGTCGGAAGGGTCAAACAAGCTGAGAGTCATTTGAAATCCTTGCTTATTACATTGTTTTAAGTATTTTGATTCTTATTGTAATCATGACTAACAAATCCGTTATCTGTAAATCAATATATTTGTATATGCAGGTTAATTTGACCCAATCTTGTGTCCTTTGACCCATACTAAAAGCGTCGTGTCAAAACGTCAACCAGTGTATCTTGGAGTTCATTTTTTCCGTTCATATACCTCCTGGAGTAATGAGGAAGATGTTTGAAGAACAAGAGATTCGATATATACATGAATTCTACTTAGGAGATTGAACCAGGAAATATAATTAGGAGTATGCATGTATGGAATCTGTTGACTTTGACTAGGATAGCCATCAAACTTATTATGATTTGCTGTGTGTAAATAGTTACTTGATGTTGTACACAGTAGAATTTTAATTACAATTATTCCCGGTTATTTCATGCCATGAAGGAAAAAAACTGGCCAATAGTAATTTCATGTCTTGTCACTATCACGAAGAACTTTACATTCATTATATGATTGTTGTTCCTTGACATTTTGTGGATGTGTATATGTTCATGTTTAACTAACCATTCAGCGTGTGTACCTAGTTGAATAGATAGGAAAACAAATGTTTGTTTTATTTTATTTATATTTTGCGGGTGGAAAGTGATCCTCGATTAATTGGGGGGAAATATATTCAATTAGTTATATACTTTATTTATACTTATTTATAATATGTATGAGTCATTGTTTTTTAAGTGTAATCTCGCTTAAGTATAATGTCACTCTAAATTGTGTATTTTGATCGAGGATATCAAAATAAGATGATCTATTAGGCAAGAGATGAAATAATTTGATCTTTTTAATTAAATTTATCATGTTATATAATCTTGATAAAAATTGATTAAATGAAAACATAACCTAATTTATATATATATATATATATATATATATATATATATATATATATATATATATATATATATATATATATATATATATATATATATATATATATCTCTAACTTAGTCGCATGTAATTTCACTCATTTCGTGTTTCGTGCAATTGACATACTCATAAACCAAAGAAGACTTAAAATGATAAACATTTGAAAGAATAGTGACTCGTACATATTACAATAAGGAAACCGCGCTTCTGTTGCAAGATCGGTTTTAAGCAAAAAATTAACGATACGTTATATTGCAGTAAGTGTTTCAGATAACGCACAAAATGTAACGTGAAAAGATCTTGATTAGACCGATTCAACGGTTTTCAGACGGGTTTTAACCTCCTCCCGCTCGTTTTCGGATGGCTTTAATTGGTTAGTCGAAAATCGGTGGGGACACCGGTTCCCTGTTGAACACGTTGTCCGGTCCGGTCCGGGTTTCAAAACTATACGTAACATCAACTCATAAACCAGATATAAGCTTTGTGTGTTTTATTAATTTGTAAAATGTGTATAATAACATGTACTCTTCATTTTAGGGTGTTTTAAAAATATCATTAATTAGTGTGTTTAATTATTTTATATTTTGTATAATGTTGTAGCTTCTTTAAATTGTACGTTATGAAAATTTTATTGTACTTTTTAATAAGGAGTGTTTTAATTGGTTATTTTTAATTTGGTAGATGTGCTTTTAATTGTTTGTATAATGTGAATAAATTATTGTACTTTTAAGTAATGGGGTGTTTTAAAAAGAGTATTAATTACACTATATATTTATCTCTCATTTGACCAATTTCAACTTTTTAACTTTTCACATTTGACCGTTTTTCTATTATATGTAGTATAGATAAGTATATTACCTAGAGTGGGAAAAATAACAAAGTATAGAACTAATAGAGTCATTTTTCCCTTAATTGGGGTATAATATTATCTTTATTTTTTGAGCTTGAACTACTAAAATTTGGGCTTTATATTTAATGATACTTAATCCCTGTCTTTTTTATCGGGTCAATTACATATATACCCTTACTAAAGTTTAACATTACATCAATTTCTTTCTCACTTTTATACTTATGTCAAAATTCTTCCTAAACTTTTGTAATTACATCAATATCCTTCCAAAACTTTTGTAATTGTGTCAATATCCTTCTCAACTTTTAAAATTCTCGTATATAACCAAATATCAACATGTTTTTTCATCACTCAAGACCAAAAAGTATATATATGAACAAATAAATATATATGAACAATATATTCTTTCATATTTGTATCGAAACTTTTGTAATTACATAATCAAGTTTGTTAATGTCAAAAACGTTGTTTGCATTAGTCGATCTCTCTATGTTTTGATAATCACAAAACGTAAGAACACGTTACCTAAAAATATACTTGATAAGTTTTTAACCGAGAAAACTCGTTTCGACTACAACATCACTTCATGTATGTACAAACAGCTTACCAACATTGTTAAGTGATCAAAAAAATTATTTTGTCCTTAAAACTCACATTTTTATAAATGTGACAATAGTTTTTATAAATAAACTTTACAAATTATTTTTGTAAATTAAAGAAATGTTTTATTCATAAGAAAATATTTGAATTTGAATTTTCCCACCAAAATCAGATAAATTTTTACCAAATAAACATTTTCCCACTAAAGGACAAAATGAGGAGCGGACTCTATGGGACAGTCCCATATAGGTCGACGGTCCCTTAATTTTATGGGACGCCAGACAAATAACGGACCGTCCACCCTACTCTTGGTGCCTATATATACTGCACTATTTTTTCAGAAAAAGTGGACCCTTTTGCACAAAAACCTTCTTGTCCTCTCTGTCCTATTCTTTCCACACCTTTGATCACATTAATGTGTCGTAATTTGTTTATAAGTGATCTCGTTATCCTCTACTCCAAAGTGCAAAATAAGGACCTTCGTATTCGTTAGGAAACGAAGCGTTATAGTTAGGCATCACACACACACACGTAACTTGTGTTATGATTATCTTCTTTATCTAAATTCTCTAAATCTTGTATCTTGTATATTGGTATATCCGACTTGTGTGTGAGTGGAGATTAGTTGTGTTTGTATAGGTTTGGACGGTGTGTATGTCAGTGTAGCATTTGTGTAAATTTGGACAAAGTGTATGTCCGTGCAGGGTTGTGTGTAGACTAGGATAACGTGAAAGTCCGTGAAGTGGTGTGAAGACTTGGATTGTGTGAAGATCCACGTGGACGAAGTGAAAATCCGTGAAACTTAGTGTGAAGACTTAGATTGTGTGTATATCCAAGTGGACGAGGTGTAAGTCCGTGTTGTAGTGTGTATTGGTGTTTAGATTGGTTCTAGCTAGGGTTAGAACTCGACATTTCGCTTAGTGTCGCAAATTGGTGTAGCGTTGGTGTACGGTTTTCTTAGCTTGAAGGGAGTTTGTTGACATAGTGATTGTGAACTCGAGTGTGGTACTTGGGAGTGGAGTAGAGTGAAGAGTGAGCTTCGTGTCGAACCACTATAAATCTCCGTGTCTTGGTTCGATCTTTCCATATCTTTATCTTTCTTTCTTTCATGCCTAATGTATCTTTGTGCATATATAATGTGTTTATATATATTGTTGATTGATATCACATAACTTCAAATCAAACAATTTCAAAAAGAACAAAAAGTATTGAAGATTTTAAAACATAAATACAAACGGAGAAACTATTCAACCACCCTCCCCTTTCTAGTTTCTACAAAGTTCTTTCCTCAATCAAGGCTAAAAGTATATATGAACAATGTAGGATCCTAACATGGTATCAAGAACACATATGGATCATCATGAGAGAGAGAGAGAGAGAGAGAGAGAGAGAGAGAGAGAGAGAGAGAGATGTTAACACACATGAATATGAGATACACACACCCTCCAAGGCCAGGAGAGGGTATTTATACGTCCAAGGCTGGATGATTTGGGCCTATGGGCTGGACTATGGACATGTCTAATGGACTATGTAATGGACTTGTTCACTTACATTAAGACTTAGATAATACATAATTAAAGCCCATTAGACTATTACAACTCTATTACACTTCATACATGACTCGTTGACATTATAAGTGATCGTATAATGATAACCACTTTTTAAGCCCAACAATCTTCTCATAAGGGGGTGATCATTCTTAAACAACAAAAATAGAAAGATTAATAAGAAAGGATAAGAAAGCACCGAGATTGGATCAAGAATGAAGACGATAATATTATTAAACTAAAAACCCCTACCACGCTCTATAATTAACCCAAATACTCCGTAATACCCAATAATCTCCTTAATAGTTTCTTAATCTTCATGCAAACTTCCAAAGATTGAAACTTTTGCGATTTTAAGGTGAGCTGGGAAGAAAGTTTGCAACGTAATTTATTAAAAAGCTAAAATTATGATTTTTAAAACTAAGCAAATACTAATTTTATACTAAAAACTTATAAAGTTTAAAACATTATAACTAAAAGTGATTTAGAAAGATGTTTTAAAACTAAATAGGAGAGGTTAATTTGTCATAATTAAGACTAAGAAAATGTTTTTAAGTAACTACTATATTTTTGTGAAAATTTTCAGATTAAAAATAGTGCAAGAAAACAAGAAGCTGAAATTTATTTCAAAGGAAATACAAAAGATGAATTATCAAAATAACAAAAGTAGTGGAACAGTAATTAAGCCTCGTACAATAGTGATGGTGATGGCTCTGTTACTGCAGCTCTGTCCCATTTATAAATCCAAAAACATTCGACCCTGCATTAATTCCGTTGCAGAAATTCTAACGTTGAGCCAGCGGGGCACCGGTCCTGCTAATTGCACTCGTGACCTTTGATTGATTTGAGTATTTGACACATTATAGGGTTTTGTACTTAACTTATAAACAACCATAACCCAGCTTTTTTGTCATGTTCCTTATAAAAGCTTAAAACTTCTCGATTCTTACTTGGGTTTGATCAAAATCGTTGTATCTTAGGTTTTACAATACCCTTTCATCAATTTTACAAGAAAAAACCAGAACTAAAATACTACAGCTATTCAAATCTTGAGGCCTCTGAAAATTTGGATGCCCTGTGGGGTCGAACCCGCACACGCTCAAATCCGCCATGCTCTGTAGATAAAGAAAGACAAAATCAATTCTCATGAAATTTATTTGGTTTTTGAATGCAGATTTACTAATTGAATGAGGCTTGGGGTCCGAAGAAGTGCAACATTGGAGACTAGTATTAGTTTTAACCAGAATAGATTATCTAAAAGGTGTTATGCTTGCGTGGTTTTACTGGGTTATGAGTGTGGCACACACCTTTTGTTTGCTTTTAAGTCGTTTTGGCGGTGGGGTGTGCTAAAGCGTACCATACCAATGGAAGAACTACCAGAAAATGTCATGGCTGATATTCTCTGATACATGCACGATGAGTTAAAGACCAAGTTTCTGGATGTTGATACACCGTGCCCATGTGGCCATGTTCTCCATATTTACAGTACTTGTTTGCATGCATGTAATTAGGAAGAAGTGGTTATAGCCACATTAATTGCATTAGAATTCACGTTTCCATTTTTAGTCCATGTTTACAAAATTGTTCCTAAATACTAGGCCAGTGGTAGTTTGTGTATTTCAAGTATTTATATGTATAGTAGTTTGTTTCCATGATATGAATGAATGAAGAAGAATTTAGAAGTCTGGTTTCTTTCTAGTTTCTTGGAGTCTTGCATACTCAAAAGGCTTTATCATCTCGGTTTCTTTATCTATTTTCTTGGGAGATTGACCATCTCAAATACGTCTTCTATCACTCTCTCGGCACCAACAACACACGGCCGACCTGAATCTAATTATTGAATCTTACTTTCTAAGCTAGATGTGAGTATTAATTTGAAGTGGGTGGAGATTAAAGAGGAACTTGATCACCGCCAATTACACCATGATCCTGTCAATACTCTTGATCTTAATCTTGTACCCTTTTCCGAAAAACTCTAACATAAGTCTAGTTGGCTCAGTCAATGGTTTCTCTGCTTGTGGGACCGTGGTTTTAATACTATCGCGAAGGTACCACCAGAATTGTTTATGATTTTGTAGTCGGTTTAAAGACAAAGAAATACAAAGTGGTACTGTTTTCCAAGGGAATATAACACCAGATCCACCTTCATTGTCTCGGCCTCGTCTCTTAGAAGCGGAGGTATAAACCCTTGGCACGGGCCAATGGAGAAGTCTTGGTCATGTCCCTTACTGGCTTAATGATTGGGATGAGCCATTTCTGAATACAAAGTGTTCATTGGATGGTTCGTGACAAGGATTCCCTGAAAAGCTTTGTTCTTTTGATATCGACAAGGAGACCTTCCAATTATTCCCTTCACCTCCTTTTGAATCTTTTGATGATGCTCGTATTCCTGCAGAAAGTCTGGAAATCTTAAAGGGTTGTTTATGTCAATTTCATACATTTGTTACTGGATTCACAATTTGGGAAATGAAAGAATATGAGATCAAGAAATCTTGGCATAAAGAGGTTGTGATCAAGCGAAGTATTAGTCACGATCTGGTTTTGCGACCCTTGTATCTCATCGGGGGCTTAGAAGATGGAACAACATTGATGGTCTACTATTTTGACGAAGTGTTGGCATATTGGCATATTGTCATAAGGATATATACACTTCAGGTGGTTTTTGATGTGTTTTCTTTTGAGCCAACTTTTGTTAATTTTATGTTTGACCGTGAGAGATAAAACACTGCCTGAACCGACCCATTAATAGGTATATGTTTCGAAATTGCATACAATTTTTTTATTCTGATGTTACATACTGTGTTGATGCTTCTCTTATGCAGAGGTTGTCTTTGCATCCCAACATAGGAGCAGACAATTGGCTAATTAGTATAAATGTAGGTGGTTCGAGCAGTGTTGATGTATCCGCAGGGGTGAGTAGGAGAGCACTAAGCATCATCCAACCTGATACAGATGACGAATTGACGATGTAGTTAAAATATAAGGTAGGTGTCTCGTGTCTGTATCACATGTTTAAAAAGACCGACAAATATTATGTTTTGATCTGGCTTTGGTCCAGATATGCTGTTATCTCTATGAAGTACTGTAAAAAACTACTTATGAATGGAACGCAACCTCCAAAAAAAATCTGTTTCCACGTTATATCTTTTAGTTTCAACACTACTATTTTTGTACTTAGGAAGTATATGCACACAACACTTTAGACATTTACATGTGAATTCGCTGAAAAATGCAAAGACATGCATTAATATTTTTTTTTCCTAGTAATTAGTCATCCATGCCACCATCATCTACTACCCCAACATCATCTTCATAATCATCATCTAGTGGAGCCTGATCATCTTCAGTGGGAAGATCATAACCTAGTGCATCGGTATCCATGTCATCTGGGCGCCATTCCTTTGGAACAGCCTCCTCTGCTACCATGGAAGCGAGGTTATTGTCACTAAAGAATTCTGTGTGTGGCTTAGGAACCTAAGAAAATAGAACAAAACATCTCGAAATTAGGATCATAGTAGAGATAGTATATTTTTACCTATCATCTTATTATATAGAAGGTTGAAATGAAAATTTTAAGCTAAAAAAAGGAAATGGGTTGAAAAGTCGCCCGAAATGCATTTTTCATGCAGAGAAGAGCTGAATCACCTGATCTAAACATTTAGAATATTATTGTGCTAATATCCTTTTCCTAATTGTATTTGATGATGTAAAATGTTTATTTGAAAATAAAGAGAGGGGTTATAAAAAGACTAGCTGCATGTTAATTGAGCAATTAGACAGCCTACCTTGAAAAGACATTTTATCTCCTTTGCACTTGTAATCAGGTTTTTCCAGTTCTGCCGCTTGTCTTGACTTAGCGTTTTTGCAGACCCAACTACCTACGGTAACTAAAATATCAATTTGTCAATAGAAGCTTAAAAATATACTTATACAAGTTCAACACATTTACTTATGAATGAGTTAATTCGAGTTATGTTAATTCTATCTTAACTGGGTCAAACGAGTTAAAAGTCGCTCAAAATGTATTTATATGGCATAAAACCTACAAAGTTTTTTTCACAAAAAATTAATAACTTCCTTGAGAAAATAGATCACATATTACACACTAAACTATATTTATTACACTAAACTATATTTATTTTCGATAGCCATAATTTTTTACTTTTTCCCATCTGCTTACATATTATTTTTTAAAAAATTGTGGACAAATGATGTTTTGAGTCAACCCGACTAGAATGAGTTTGATCAACATCTTAATTACCAATTTTGACCTGTTAGTCAGTCCACCCGACCCACTATTTTTATGTTTTATACCTTGCCCACAATTAAAATTTTTCCCACTTGTGCAGGGC
Source organism: Chrysanthemum lavandulifolium (assembly GCA_022545495.1). Taxonomy (NCBI): domain Eukaryota; kingdom Viridiplantae; phylum Streptophyta; class Magnoliopsida; order Asterales; family Asteraceae; genus Chrysanthemum; species Chrysanthemum lavandulifolium. The sequence continues at coordinate 164,606,614 of CM040239.1, read as the reverse complement.
AAAACATCATGCAAGTATACAGATAACACTACACTCGTTCGTTTGTATGGATAACACTACACTCGTTCGTTTGTATGGACAATACGACAGTGTCACAGAAAACCTATGATTTAAGTCAAACTCAAATCATATCAGCATTGCAAGTATATATAGAACTTTATTGTTTAATAAGGAATCATGCATAGCTATTTCATAGATAACATTTCAGGAAGCGACATCGGAAACTAGTTATCATATAAAATAAAACGCAATGATTGTTTTGAAACTCTTATGCTTCAGATGTGTGGAAAGTAATGTATTATTTCAAGACAAGCTAGAAATAAAATGGGACACTTACAAGGTGATAAGCTTATAGCTCCCACTGAATCAAACAACATTACAAGTATGTCATCTCTGAGATAAACCGCATTGCTCCCACTGGATTAGTCAACATTATAAGTGTTTCTTCACCAGTGAAAAGCAAGTAGCATTTTATTGACTTTCCTAATCTTTGAATGTCTACTTATTATCGCCAATATGAGTCACATAGAATAGTAAAGATGTACTTAGATATTAATGGAAGAGTATTAACTTTCTGCGTGAGAGACCCTAGCCTCCATCACTTCAAGAAAGCCGCTAGCCTCCATCACTTCAAGAAAAGTCTTAACCTTTGTCTACGATCAAATTATCACTCGATTCGGCATGCCACAAACACTCATAACTGAAAACTAAACCCAATTTGTTGGCGAGCCATTCAAATCATGTTGTGAAAATTAGGGTATCCTTACCATTCTCAGGCTAATGGTCAGGCATAGGTAGCCAACAGAGAGATTGTGAAAGGCATCGAGAAAAGGATGATGATAAGGATTTAAAACGTACGCTTTTAGAGGGTCATTTAAGCCCTATTTTGACACATTTTATATCTGTTACTGCTTAATTTTGTTCCTTTTTACTTTTTAGGTCTTTTATAAAGCAAAAAGCTGGAATGAAGCACATTTGGACGAAAAAGAGCAAATACATGAAGAAAATGGCAAAGTCAAGATCGAAGCCACTCAAAGTTGTTCAATGAGAACCCGATCAAGATCCCAACCAAAGGGCGACGCCGTCACTCTATAAAGATTTGATCAAAACATGCACGCGACGGCTCAGCTAAATTTCTGGTCTTACAACCTGACGACGTCACGCTTTAAAGAAGGAGGGTGTCACTCACAACTTTCACTCCAGACGGCCCAGATCTAGAATCAAGACGACGTCCCAACTGAAGACTGACGGCGTCACAACTCTAAGGTGATGTCGTCCAATCGATGACTTGGCCAAGACGAAACCCTAATGACGGCGAGCTGACGGCGTCCCATGCAAAAGGTGACGCCGTCGCAGTTATAAATCTATATATAGAATTCGATTTTTCGGTATTTTGAGAGGTAGAATTTTGGAGTAAAAACCCTAAATCGTTTGTAGTCCGACTTGGAGTAAAAACCCTATTTTACACATCGAGATAAGTTTATTTATCCAAATTATCATTATGTCTATCCCGTATTCGATTGATTGTGTGTATGCTTGCTTGTCTATCATGTCTAGCTAAATTACTTGTGTGTTTGCTTAAATCTATGAAACCTAGTTATTGATTATTGTTAGGTTGTTTCTTATCTTAATTGAAATTGGCTTAGGAGTGCAACTAGGCATCTTCGTTGTATTTAATGCTTGAGTATGCTTTTATGATGATATGGTTTATGGATGAAATAGCCAAGGCTAGCCGATTCCGTAGGTCATATATGAGAGATAACCTCAAAGAACTAGGGACTACGTATACCCTACGACCTTTAGGAATACAACGCGTTAAGATATAGGACGTGACAACTCAACCGACCAATAAAAGATAACTAAGGAGTAATAGTATCTAGGTGAACACATCTTTAATCATCATACGAGCACAACTTAATTAGACATAAGCTACCCGTAGAATTTAGATAATTAGATAATTAGATAAGTAGAAGTAATCGGTAGAAGTACCACCCCCAAACCAATTTCCCCGAGATATTTACCTTAGCTTTCTAAAAAACCATAAAAAGGATAAAAAAGAATCATCCTCAATCCCACCTTCTCGTCATATAATTCTTACTAGCATTCCTATTCTCCTAGAGAACCATATAAATCCCCGAGGCTTACCCCATACTACACTACAACGATTAGGGTTCACTGCCTAGGAGGTTGAAAACTTGCTCGAAGAAAAGGAAGTTTCCTTTCCGAACGCGCTTCACACGCTCATCAAGTTTTTGGCGCCGCTGCCGGGGAATAAAATAGCTAGTTAGATCTCTATCTCGTTTAGGTTCCCTTGCTTGATTCCTATCAAGTAAGATTTTTTCTCATTTTCATTAGCTTCCTTGTAGTCTATCCCCCTTCTTCGTGCTTTTGTTCGTAACCTTATCAATTTTCATCATGGAAGGTGATAACCCACCAAATCAACCACCTCCCATCAACCAACCACAAATTGACCCGCCAAGAGGCCGTACTCTTAGTGAATACTCTAGACCGAGCCATCAAGGCTATAGGAACACCATTGAGCTCCCCGATCAAGCTCAAACTACGGCCCTGCGATCCGACACCATCCGGTTGGTGCAAAACGGATGTGCATTCCATGGACTTCGCTCCAAAGATCCTAATCAGCATCTCAAGGACTTCCTTAAAATCATTGACTCTATCGGCCTTGATGCTACCACACGGGAGACCACGCGCTTGCCTCTCTTCCAATTCTCTCTACGGGACCAAGCTAGTAATTGGCTTGAGCGACTTCCCGCTGGATCCATCTCAAGTTGGGATGATCTCACCACTTTTTTTCCTAACCTAATTTTTCCCACCGAGGAGAACTACAAAACTAAGGAATGACATCTTGATGTTCCAGCAACGTCAAGGCGAAACTCTCTACGAGGCGTGGACTCGATTCAAGGACTTACTCCATAAAGTCTCTCATCACGGCATCGATCTTTGGCTTTAAGTCTAAATCTTTTATGATCATGTCAATTTCTCAACTAGGCAAACAATCGACCAAGCGGCCGGTGGCAAACTTAGTGAACTTACCGCGGAAGAATCTTGGGGTACAATAGAGGACCTTGCCCTCTATGACAATGAATGTTGGAATGACCCTCGTGAGTTTCCCAAAACCGTTAAGGCAATCTCCTTGCCTCCCATTGACTCACAACCTTCCAATCGTAGGATGCTCGAACTTGAAGATCAAGTCAAATTCCTAATGAGCTCCTACGAGAATCCTAAGCCCTCACGCCAAGTAAACAAGGTCTCCTCCTTGTGTGAGATATGTAGTGGTCCCCATGACACTCGTAATTGCACGAGACTCCCCGAACAAGCTTCTGTGGACTACGCATCCTCGTGTACCAATGGAATGGGAGGGAGATTCCCCACAACACTCGGACCTAGGACTTTCAACAAAGCTCGAGAAGCATGGAGGGGCAAACCCGACTATAATTGGGGTCAAACCAAAGAATTCACCTCTAACGACTCCCCATGGCCCCAACAACACAACCAAAGCTCTCACGGCCCTAGTCAACAAACCCTAGAAGGGATGATTCAACACCTAGTTACATCCCAAGAAGCCCAAATAGCCAAGCTTTCGGACCGCTTTAACCAACAACAAGCCGAGATGGATAGGAAGATAGATAACCTTTTGAAAGCCATGAACAATAGTGATAGAAAGATCACCGAAAAGGTTAATGCCAACTCGACTCATTCTCCCGAAACTTCCAGTGTTAAGATTAAGGACCTAAGTAATTAAGTACTTCAAAACTAGGGATCCATCTTCATCAAGCGTGTTCACTTTGTCAATGCCATCACCCTAGTGAAACCAAATTGGAATAGTGACGAAGCGAACCATGAGACGATACTTGAGGTTAGTGAGACCCCTAAGGATGAATCAACCAATGAAATAGACGAAGCAGGTGATGAATACTTCAATAAGTTTCCTACAGAAGAGGAACTTTCATGCCACCCACACCTAGTGCACGACCTTCGTCACATGTATGTTAGGAGATGCCCACGAATCACCTTTGGAAATCCTAGAAATCTCAACATACCATGTTGCATAGGACATCTTTTCGTGGCAAAGGCCTACATCGATCGCAAGTCCCCAGTAAACATCATGACTAGCACATACTATAATTGGGTGATGAAAAAACCTATCCCAAATAGGCAAGACCTCAATGATCCTAGATTTAGTTGTAATTTCGTTGGTAGAATTAAGGGATTGCCCGTCTATGTAGGTAGCTTCACGTACCTTACGGATTTCGTGATTGTGGAGGATATTAGTACGGCTATAGATCTTAGCTTGTCCCATGTAGTTCTAGGAAAGCCCTTCATAGAAAACACCGGGATGACTTATGATCCGTCATTAGGGATAGTTAGATTCAAGGATAAGATCGATGATAACATCAAATTGTCCTGATATTCTAAGCGTTAATTTCCCCCTTTATCATCACATTATGAGTAAAATACTAGTGAAAACATCCTTATTCCTTATTATTTCATTTCAGGACCTATTTTATGCAAGGAAGCAGTGAATGGACACTTCCAAGCCCAAAAGATGACTATTCTCTTAACTACGGCGTAACCAAGTGATGAAGTTACGGCGTAATAATAAATATGAAGATTACGGCGTAACAAAAGAATATAATTACGCCGTAACATGACTACTAAACATTATGCTTACTTGACAAGAGATACGGTGTAACCCTCAGCTCAGGTTACGCCGTAACAACGGATAAAAATCAAATTTACGAAGACTATGGCGTAACCATCAGCTTAAGTTACGCCGTAACAGAAGAAATGCATATGATTTACGAAGACTACGGCGTAACCCTAGCTATGGTTACGCCGTAACCATGGATAAGTATAGGATTTGAAGAGTTACGACGTAACTGCTTAATAAATGTTACGCCGTAACTAATATCCAAGCCTATAAATAGTCGAAGATTTCATCAGTTTTAAGCATCTCTCCTTTCCCAAACCTTCTAGGGTTTGGGGAGATCAAACACAGAAGAAGAAGCATGGTTTAGGAGCATTGAATAACGAAGTTCTCGTCTACGATTTCAGTTGTATAAGTGTTTGAATTCCTTTTATATTTTTCTAGGGTTTATACTACGAATTCATGTTATTAATTGAAGTTTGCATTTATGTTAATTGATCTCCTTTTTATTTCTTTATATACATTTACTAGTCTTTTCATAGATCGCTAGTCTATGTAATATTATAAGCTTGTTAGTATCTAAAGGGCTGGGAGATATGACCAACTGACCTCAGTCTAATAGGTTGCGAAGTATAGGAGGAATTGGCCATAGTACAACCACTCTTCGTGTGCGAACTGACCAAATGATCACCTATCAGGTGGAGGTATTTAAGAGGTTAGGGGAAATCTAAGTTCCTAACGGCCGGGTTTCCATAGACTAGATCTAGTAGATTTGGCCCTTAATGATTGCTATTAGGTTGCCGAATGATCCCGGGTGACCTTTTCTTCTTGGTGAGGAATCTAAGAACCATAGGCCATGGCGAATTGACCAAAGGAGTCTGGTGATAATTAACCACTATATAGAACCTTTATATCGATAATCAATTCATATTTGTATTCTTCATTAAGCTTCGCTTATCTATATCTTTATCCTAAAATTTTGGTGTCTGTGTGTTTAGAATAACTATAGCATTTCGATGAATTATTACAATCTTATCATACCAATATATTAGAAATATCATTTCTAATCATCTTAGTTCTTTCAAGGTCACAGATCTCTTGGGACGATACTCAGATTTACCTAAGGCTTTACTACATCTGATCGGGTTCTCTGCCCGTTAGTATGTGTTTATCCTAAGTTGTCTAAGTTTTATAAATATGAAAAGCAGGATGAAATATCACATCAGCTTTTTGGCGCCGTTGCCGGGGAGCAGTTAATGAAAGATCTAAGGTATATCATATTTACCTAAATAAGAGAATTGAGCACTTCCAAACCAAGGTATGTATCTCAATCTCTCATAATGCAATAGTAAACATTTGTTCTTCGAAGCTATTAGTTATGGCGTAACCTCTGTTAAGAGTTACGACGTAATCCTTAAATAATTATAAGAATTCTAAAAAATTAAAGCTTTAATTAAAAATTCAGTTACGGCGTAACCTCTATTAAGAGTTACGACGTAACCATTTAGCAATAACAAAATTTTTAATCACTAAAAATTTAGTTACGGCGTAACTCTTTATCTAATTACGCCGTAACATCCTGGCGGTATAAAACCCTTATTCGGATGAAAAACTAGGTTTTTACATAAACACTTTTCACCGCCTACCACAACAGTAAAATTTTCTCCCCAAAATTTTTCGTCAAGATTTCTTCATTTCATCACTCAAACCATAGACGGTAAGATCTATTGCTACTCTTTTTGATTTGTTTCTTTCGATTATTCAATTGGGGTTTATATTTTAATATTTTGGGGATCTTGCTTGTTTCATTATTTTATTGCTATTGGTTTGATTAACTAATAATTATGATGAATTCCCCATGTTATTTTGATTCATGTCATAACATTATGGGTCGTTTGGGATATTTTGACTTAGTTTAAAAAGGTTTTGGGTCAAACGCAAACTTAATAGTTTAGGCGCGGTCCCTCAGCACTAATATGTTAAAAAATTATTGATTCTTTTTACCACTTGGATAAAATTGATGGTTCCGGCGTAATCTATTGCTAATTGTAACCATCTGCTGTGCTGAAGTTTCTGGGGAAAGTTACGGCGTAACCTGTGGGATATGTTACGCCATAACTATTGCGTAATTTGATTATGGCGTAACCTGTAATGTGGTTACGCCGTAACTAGTACATCAGTAGGGTCATTTCCTAACCGATGTTTGTTTCCTTGCAGGCGAAGACCCCATCCCCAACCCCACTGAGTGGGTTAGGTTTCTTGCATTTGAAGATGAAGGGATTAGGCAACTATGTCTTGATGATTATGCGATGTTGAAAAGAAAAGACATTAGTCAGCCTGAAGCCTTGGATTTCGAGGCGTTTGATGGGATTGCCAATGGGGCTGCTGGGAGGAAACTGAGAAAATTTTGCAAGATCAAGTACACGTGCTCGCAGGGGGATTTCACTTGCAATGCTTGGTTAAGGCTCTTTCGGATCACCAAGCCAATTATTCCGGAATATGTTCGGGTGTTTCTTGCTACATTTGAGTTGAGAAGTGAAATCGAGAATGATAATCAGGTTTCTTTGCATTTTCAGCTGGGAGGTGAAAGAAGGCAGTTAAATTTGAGGGATTTTACCGAAAGAATGGGTTTGCACACTCGGGAAGAGATGGATTCTGAAGCCTTCCAAATATTTTACAATACTTGTTGGAGGCATAGGCCCGAAGACTATGATCCCACCACCTATTTCAACCGAATTTCTGCTGTGACCGGGTACAACTTGAGGCAACCTTCTACTTACACCCTTGTAAGGAACCCTATTCACCATCTGGTACACCGACTCCTTGCTTGCTCTATAAGGGCAAGGCACTCTGCCAAAGAGAAGATGACCATGGACGATTTGTGCCTCTTAGAGGGGATGGACGGGGGAAATCACATTGATGTCCCCCATTATTTGGCGAGGTTCATGGGCAGTGGAGCTAAGGGTTTTACTGGGAAGAGTCCAATTCAGGGAGCTCATTTTATTGGTAGGTTGGCGAGGAATTATGACTTGATGACTGAGGAGGCGTTGGCTTGGCTATCCCGTGGGAAGGAAACTAGCTTGATTGGGTTGAATAAGCTAGTGGAGATCAAGATAAATCATACCACATGCAAATATTCATACACATCAAATAGTTCAAGGTTCACCACAAAGTTAAGATATCCTAGGTTATTACATGCCCAAATAGAAATTGTTTCAACAACCAACCATAAACAATCCATAAACTAATACATGAGTCACTGGGGAGGGGTCCATAATGATAGTCATATCCGTGGGGAAGATGGCCCAAATACCCATATGGTGGATAATCCTCCTCCCGCCCGGAAAAGGATCGATCCGAGATGTGGATCGTCGGTCACGCATGGACAGATGTCGATCCGCTCGACAAGATGGTCATAAGTCCGCCTAGCCTCTCGGTCTCGCTGCGCCATCCATGTATCCGCGACCCATCCATGCTCCCCGGTAGGCCCGCCAATCCCCATCGGACATTTGGCAGAACGCAGCGGAGCTTCCCGCTTCACCCCCGCCGGTGCCTTTGGTATCTGCGGCTCCTCATCATCATCGTCGTCACCACCTTGAATGGCGGGCTGAGCACGGAACCATGCGAAACCTCTACCATAATCCATGAGGACATCCATAGCTTTCAGAGACTTAGCCTTGACGACCCTTGGTGCTGCCACCGCATTAAGGTACGCGGGTACCTCTCCTTCCAATACACCCAGAAATCGAGCTAATCGGGTGATAAGCATGCCTCCATATACCCTATCCTCCATCCTTATTCCACTAGCAGTCCTCAAGTAATCGGCCAACCAGAATGGGATGTTGCAATGCACACCCTCGGCCGATCTGCAGTAAAGATAGAACAAGTCAGGCAAGGTGACACGATGACCCGTGGCATGGCGTCCTGTGATGGAGAAGGTGAGGCAGCGATGTATGAGCCTAACCCTTGGATCCCGGATTTGTGAAGCGAGGGTACTCCCAGTAGTGTAATCCCCATCAGCTATCGTGTTCCAGAACTGAATACCCAACATCTCGTCCTTATGGGTAATTCCAGCTGCAAATTGAGCCTGAAAAACATCACTCTCAGCATTCTCAGATGTATATAATCCCAACCTCCATCCAAACTCAAGTGTCGACATTGCCCACCAATCCCCTCCTAACCTAAATCGAATCCCCTGAAAATCAATGTTATCCCGACATGCATTGATATTTGGCAAATAAGATGCGTGAAATTCATGCACCAACTCGCCATACACGGGCTCTCTAATCTTAAACAGCCTTTCCCATTGTGGATCAGTGAACTTGTCCCTTCTAAAACTATTTGAAAATGCCCTAGCTAAATCATTCTCCTCAAGAAATGCCCAGTCCAAAACAGCCCCGGAGTCAATGGTCTGATGAAGTAAATCATTGTAACGGGCTTGACATCCTTCCTCAACAAATACTCCCCACCAAGATTGTGTCAATAATGTTATCCCGGCGCTAGAAGATTGTCCCTAGTTCTCTTTACCCTTCGCTCATCCGAAACAGAAATCAAATAAGTAGAGAGCAATGAGTAACATTCGCGATGCAAAAGATGATACTAACAGATGTCGACGGCGTGCAGAATACACCGACGCCACCGACCGGTTTTGAATCCGACATTTGCGAGGAAAAGTCCAAGTTTTAACCATAACCCTTGACCCAAACACCCTTGTTGCAAAAGAATAATGGCATAATGGCTAGGTGGTTTTGATCCCTAAGCCGTTAAGGCTTCCCGCAAGGTCAACCCCCATATGATAACACTATTATCCGCCTAATCTTTAGCCTAGTTAACAAGATTCATAGGCGGTACTTAGCATAAATCAAATTAGTTGGGGTTTTCAGATTGAGAAAGAGGGGTAAACAAAATTGAGCATGAATTAGGACAATTGAATAGACAAAGATCAATATGTATTACTTACCTTGTGGAGATTGATGTGGCAAAATGATGAATTAGAGTGGGAAAACGGGTGGTGTGGTGTGGGTGGATAAAAATGTGTAGGGTAAGGAATGAAAGAGATGGGTGATGTATTTATTCGTCTGATCTGGCTTCGCGACGGCGTCACACTTTATATGTGACGGCGTCACGACCAATTATTTTCAAAAGAAAACGGTTTTATTAATCCGCCTGGATCAAAGGTCTGGTTACTGTTTTTGACCAAAATTTTAGTTTTTATTTTAAGATCAATTTGGCTAATCCACCAATAATCTCCACGATGGTAAGTAATGTATATGTCAAATTGTCGTTCAATTGTGATCTCATAGATTCCGAAGTCTTGGAGGTGAGGGTTCTTTGCCCCAGGTTTAAAACCAAAAGAACATTTCTTAGCATTGGGAAAGTTGGGGAGTGATACGTGCACCTTTCCAATGAATATGTTTCTAGGGAGCATGCGGGGAACATCGAGATAGGAATTTAAGCAAGAGTATGATTCTTTGATGGGGGTTGTTCTACTTGGAGAAGGTTCGGGAGCCATCCCAATGTGTCCCGGTATCGCATACACCTTTTCTAGCTTTTTAGGTATATTGTTCTTTGCGATTTCTTCACGGATGTTCAACATGAAGTTGTCAGCTAGCTCTAAGAAGGTGTTGTGAGTTTTTCGCATTTGAGCTTCGAGGTGTTTTATTTCCTTTTCTTGTTTGTGGACAAATGTCAAATTATGTCCTCGAATTCATCTTGTCGAGACTTTCTTGGGAGAAAAAATTCCTTGACCGCGTTAACATGGGTAGTTACGCCCATTAACGCATTCACTTGTGCCTCCATATTCTTAATTGCTTGTGCGTGAGAAGTCGGCCCGTTTTCCGGAGCTATCGGAATTTCCCAAACTTCTTCTTCATACTGAGTCAGGTCCTCGATGACTTCCCAACATGCTTTATCAGTGAGGTCACTCAGCCTTCCTCCGCGGCATAATCAATGGTTCATTGAAGAGAGGACCGACGCGATCATAGAAAAGTTGGACTTGGAGCCAAAGATCAATGCCGTGATGAGGACTTTATGAAGTAAGTCCTTGAATCGAGTCCATGCTTCAGAAAGATTCACCCCGAGGTTGTTGGAACATCAAGATGTCATTCCTAAGCTTAGTGGTTCTCCCGTGGGAGAAATTGAGCAAGGAAGCGAGAGGTAAGATCATCCCAACTTGAGATGGAGCCCGGAAGTCGCTCAAGCCAATTACTAGCTTGGTCCCGTAGAGAGAATTGGAAGAGACGCAGGCGCGTGGTCTCCCGAGTAGTAGCATCAAGGTCGATGGAATCGACAATTTTAAGGAAATCCCTAAGATGCTGATTTGGATCTTCGGAATGAAGTCCATGGAATGCACATCCATTTTGCACCAACTGGATGGTGTCGGATCGCAGGGCCGTAGTTTGGGCTTGGTCGGGAAGCTCAATGGTGTTCCTATAGCCTAAGTGGCTTGGTCTCGAGTATTCACCAAGATTACGGGCTATTGGCGGGTCATTTGGTGGTGGGTTGATGAGTGGTGGTTGGTTATCACCTTCCATGATGAAAAGTGATGGGATTACGAACAAAGGTCACGAAGAAGGGGGATAGACTAAGAGAAAGCTAAAAAATGAGAAAAAAGTTTACTTGATAGGAATCAAGTAAAGAAACCTAAACGAGGTGGACTACTAACTAGCTATTCTATTCCTCGGCAGCGGCCTTAAAAACTTGATAACGCCACACGCCGCTCGGGGTCAAAGGAACTTCCTTTCGTCGAGCAAGTTTTTCAACACCCCAGGCAAGTGAACCTAATCGTTGTAGTGTAGTATTAGGGTAAGCCATGGGTATTGATATCGCTCTCTGGGAATAGGAATGCTAGTGAGAAGTTACTACGCTAAGGTTGGGGTTGAGGAAGATTATTTTTATCTTTTTATATTTTTAAGGAAAGGAAAGGTACGAATCTTGGGTTTGGATTTGGGGTTGGTATTGCTACCGATTACTCTACTTATCTAATTATCTAATCTAAGGGTATGTAGTCTATGTCTAATTATTGTGTGCTCGTATGATAGTTTAAAGATGTGTTTACTTAGGTTTTACTACCCTTAATTATCTCCTATTGGTGGTTGAATTGTCACGCCCTTATTCTTAGTTGCGTTGTGTGTCTAAGGTTGTAGGGTATGCGTTTTTCCCTAACTCTTTGAACTTACCAAAGGGTCTCGCCTACAAAACCCACTAGGGATAATAAACTCTTACTCTAAGGTACTCTTTGGATGGTTTAGCTTACAACTACTCAAGGAGTCATATTCTAAGGTTCACAAAGATTTAATCAAGCATTAAGTACACAACGAATGACCTATCGCATTACTAGATCATTAATCAACTAAGATAAGAGACAACCAATCAATATTCAATAATTAAGTTTCATATTCCCTAAGCAAACACACAAGTAAATTAGCGGACATGAAGAACATGCAAGCATACACACAAATAATCAAAGACATAATTGTATTAATGAAGTAAAACACTTATCTTGGTGTAAGATAGGGTTTGAACCCTAAAATACCGTACAAGACAGCCTTGGTTCGGTTTAGGTTTTTACTCCAAAAGACTACACACTAATATCGAAAAATTCAATTTATATATAAGATTACAAATGCGACGGTGTCACCTTATGTTTTGTGACGCCATCATGTCGCCGTCATTAGGGTTTCGTCTTGGCCACGTTAGACTTGCGACGGCGCCACCTTATGCTTGTGACGCCGCCCTCTTCGACTTTCGACGCCGTCGGATAGCATCTAGGCCGTCTCGAGTCATGACGGCCTACTCTTTTATAACTTGACGCCGCCACTTGAAAATAGGAGTTTTGGCTTCGTCCGTCACAAAATCCTCCGACGGCGTCATAAGCTAAGCAAATGACGCCGTCACCTTATGTTTTCAGCACTTTGAGTGTCTCGATTCGACTTTGGCCATTTTCTTCAGATATTCAATTTGCCTTCGCCTTTTCATCCAAATAAGTGCAATTCCAGATTTTGCCATCAAGAGACCTAAAAGTGAAAAGGAATGATATTAAGCAATAACGGATACAAAGTGATCAAATAAGGGCTTAAACGACCCTCAAAAGGTACCTTTAAAACCTTATCAAGGAAGGGCGACTCATAGAATCCTTGATATCAAAGTGTGGAAAACTAGAAGGGGGTTGAATAGTTTTACCAATTTAAAACTTCCTTTTAAATATTTAGATCGACTTATGTCAATCTATTTGATTGTTTATGTTGGACGTTGATAGATAGATATATAAGCGTGTAATGAAAGATAAAGAGTAAGAAGCACATCACCACGACACAAGTATTTATAGTGGTTCGGCTACAAGGACACCTTCCTTGCCTACTCCACTCCCGAGTCACCTACTCGAGTTCGTAAACACTACACCAACTCCTTATGGCGGAGAAGCCTTTGGCGTCGCTAACCTTTTTCGGTACAAAGCTAAATACCGGGTTCTTTCACACCAAGGCGAACCACACCTAACACAGCGTCGCCTACCCTTTATACGGTGCTAGGCTAACCACCAGAGTTCTTTCACACCTTAGGAGAACTAATCCTTTCACAGCGTCGCCTACCCTTTATTAGGTACTAGGCTAAGTACCTAGTTCTTTCACACCTTAGGTGAACTACACCTTCATGACACAACACCTATTCTCGAGGAGATCTACTCCTTGTTACAACACCATCAAGGATATCACCATCCTTGTAAATAAACAAATACTTATATGTATAACGATGCACCTCATCGATTATCGACCTAAGCATTCTTCCCAAATGCTACTTGATTTGATTCTTTAGCATCCTTCACTAATGCCTTTGACACAACGCTTGGCATCCTTTACTAATGCCTTTAACACAACGCTTGGCATCCTTCACTAATGCCTTCGTCTTGACACCTTTAGCATTCTTCACTAATGCCTTGACACGAATGATGAGCATCTTTCACTAATGCTTGCATCTTTACTTTTCGACATTCTTCACTAATGCCTTCAACCCAACGTCTATGGAGAAAGGTAGATCTATCAACAAGAGAACCCGTTGTCTTGATGATGACGAAGCATGGCAACTCATGGACTTGAGCTTGCGTCTTCAAGTGGTGATCTTTCCTTTAAGAGGAACCTAGAAGATCACACAAAAACAAAAGACAAACTACATAGATCACTTAGATCCGAGGTTAGAGGTTAGAATACTTTGGGGAAGTTTATATGAAAAGCACACATAGAGAGGAAGAAATGGCTCTCTATTTATAGAGAAAATTCTCTTGTTTCCCGGATCCCACGGATCCCTACCACAAGGATCCGGCTAGCACAAAGCTAGGGATCAGTGGTCCGCTCCTCTTTGCCCATGGGTATTTTTGGTTAAGGGTCATGGGTCATGGGTTATGGGTTGATCCATGGTTTTCTTTCTAGATACAATGTACTTGGTTAAGTGGTATATATAAAACCATGGGTTATGGGTCAAAACCATTTGCTAGTATTTACCCTTTTGTATATACTTGTATTTACCCAATTTAGCATACACTTAGTTTTTACCCATTTTAGTATACTTAGTTTAAGTATATGTTTAACCCAATATGTAAACACTAGTTGTTGTACATATGTATCTAAATCATAAAATCACTTATACTTGTTTTAGTGTTTTATGTGAAAGCGTAAGTGTGTTTAGAAAACTATTAACTCAAACTATTTACGTACTTTATTTGTTTCGTTAAAATGATTTTATATTTGTTATCGACAAAACATTAGAAGATCGTAAAATATAAATAAACGTTTTCATGGCTTATTTGTATTAACAATCTCCCCCTTTTTGTTGATGACAAAACATAAAATTATTTTAAGGAAAAATCTAAAATTAAGTAAAAGTTTGAATTTGTAGTTTTACTTTCTTCTCCCCTTTTGTCGAAACAAAAGTGTTAAAAGAAACTAACACAATTTTATAAGAAAAAAATTGTAAAAATGTAAAGAGAGCAAGTGGCGGAATGGTACTCGTCTTAACTCCCCTTGACGAGTCCATCCCTTTGAAAGGCGTCAAGGACATAACGTAAAATAAACTAATTGTGTTTGCAATCAAGTTTGCAAATGGTTCGTCTAAGTGGCGAGCGTGCTCCCCATAGATATTGCAATGTTTGCAATGGGCGTCATGAAGTGTAACCCAAAATTGGATTAAGTTTGCAAATGATTTTGCAATGTCGTTTGACACAAAGCTCCCCTAGCTTTATGGTGTCAATATTTTCATGTGTATTTTGAATAACTACAAAACAAAGGTTAGAAAAACAAGAGTATAGTGCATAATTTCACTGCAAAAGAGACTCAAGTTAGTAGAAATTTGTGCTTACGTACCACGGATCCCACGGTTCCCTTCAAGGAGGGATCCGTCTAGTTATCTGGAAGGGATCGGCTATCATTCTGGTTTCTTGGTGAAGAAATGTCAAGGAGTGCTACTTGAGGGAATGAGATAAAGTACAATATAACAAGCACAACACACATAATAATCATGGCATAAAAGTATTCATTCAATAAAACAAGAGATACACAACAAATCTCTAAAACTAAGAGAATGAACTAGCCAAATAGATGCTATTAATGCTAATAAGTTAACCCAAACTTAAGATTCGACTAAAAGCTTAATGATGATTAAGGATGAGAAAGGTTTCCTAAATGTTCTAAGTTTGACCTTTTGAATATGATGCTTATTGTAGTTTAGGCTTGTTAACCTCTTGAAGCGTTCGAGGAGGTGATAAAACATGAAACGTTGCTCTTCACGTAGTTCATGTATCAACTTTTCAACATGTTTACAATGATAGCAATCCTTGTCATGGTTTTGGGTTTCTTGAGGTGAAGGTTCAAGTGAAGTGGATTGAGGATTTTCCAATGAAGGAGGATTTGGTGGAGGCTCATTAAGTGGTGACTCTACAATGTTTGAGGTAGAGGTAAAGAGGCATCAACTTCCATTTGATCGGGTGGTTGCCTTTGATGTCTTCTCATAATCCAAAATGGACTATTGGGAGGAATAATAGAGTTTGCTTTTGGATCAAGTGTTGATTCAACACTTTGATTTTGTTGCTCAATCTTTTCAAGTGAATTAGTTGGTAATGGTGAAAGATGAGATGGCGGGAAGGTAAAGCTTCTACATTGTGAGAGTGTGGAGATGATTGGGAGATGGCTCTAGGTATTAATGAACTAGGTTGAGTTGTGGAGGGTATGTTTGGTATAATAGAATTTGGTGATGGAATCTTAGTGAGAGTACTTTTCTTGGGAATTAGTTTGATTGGTTTCCTTGGTGTAGGAGAAATCCTAGCATAGGTGGACTTAACCGGAGATGATTCGGTTGAGGAAACTTCGTGTATGATTCTAGCAAGTTTCTTAGGTGGTTTTTGAGTGGATGAGTAAGCACTAGGAGCTTTTCTCATGATGAAATGACTAAGGAGGATGGTTGTAATTCTTGATAATTATGTTTGTGTTTGATAACTAAAGTGTTCTTGGTAATGTGGGTTATAAAAGGAAGAACTTTGCAATTGCATTTAAGACTTAATCCACTAATGTTCTTGGAAGTGTGATGATAGACATGCACAAGGTGAAATTGAGTTTCAACGATCTAGGAACTCATTTAAGATGAGATGAAGTGTTTGAGTTAGGAAGGTGAGTTGAAATGATTGTTTTAGCTATGTTTGGCATAAGCGTCACCGGATCCACGGTTCCCTCTTGGAAGGGATCGGCTAGGCTAATCCTAGGGATCCGGCTCTCGGCGATTATGCGAGGTTTGTAAATGAGGTTTACGGAGCTAAGGCTTATCTCATTTGAATGTTTGAGTTCTCTAAGGGTTTAGGATGGAGGGTACTTGAATGATTAGAGGTAATAAGTGTTATAGCAAATGATTGCTTTTTATGGAAGAGGGATGGGACAAGAAGACTACCAATGGATGTCCAAGGATAACACTAAGAGTTATGAGGGTGACAAGTCATAATAAATGATCCTAGTGATCAGGTTTTAGCTTGAGGTGATATTAAGAAAAATTCTTAAAAATTTCAAGAATTGAAAAACTAATTTTTGTCTTACCTTGAGATATAAAAGACTAGAAGCAATTTCCTAAAATTGTTTAGCTTGCTTTCTCAAAGTGTTTTGAGAGGTGAGAAATAGTTTGTGAGTAGTTGAAGCGGAAATATGGTGAGTTTTAGATGTGTTGATAAAATTAGACTAAGATCTTAAGTAAGCCTTTAGTGAGTCTAAGCCTTTCTCATCCTTGAAGTGGACTTAGTTGGGTTCTAAAACATATACCAAGCTAATGTGATGTTATCTAAGCGGTTTTGATGTGTTGAATCTTGCATTGTTGATCGATGTCACGGATCCACGGTTCCTTCAAGGAAGGATCCGGCTAGTCTAATCCTAGGGATCCGGCATCTGCGGATCGAGAACAACACAGAACCTACACGGAGATGATGTGCGATTTTGTACACTATTAAATCTATAAAACAAGCAATAGGAACAAGCAAGTCATCATAAAACATCACTTACAAGGTAAGGTAACAATATCAAAGTACCATAAAGTGAAAATACTAAAGAAATCATTCAAACATAAAATAAATGAAACTAAGCACATTCCTATTGTCTCTTTCGTCAATTCTTCCTTTTCCTTTTTTGACTTAGTGAGGTTGTAGCGAGGTTTTGAATCATGCCTCTTATTTGTTTAAATTCAGCGGTCTCGTTTGGAATGATTGGAAGTTGTTCGTGGTATTCAAGGATTTCCAATTTGATGTTGGATACGGGTCGATGTCTTCCTCATCTTCTTCTTCTTCTTCTCCGGCCGAGGAGTCCGAGAAACTTGAGGTTTCTCTCCATTGACCATGAACCGTTTAGAGGTTGTTTGGTAAGAGGTACCATGGCGTGATCGGAAGGTAATGATCATCGTTGATAGGGGATGGTTGCAATGTGCTAACATACTTACAAAGTCGTGTTAGGAGCATACCATATGGGAGTACCATGTTGGAAGCTTTGAATACCCTGACCATTCTCCTTACCATGTAATAGGCAAGATTAAATGGCCTTTGGTGGGTAAGACAATAGATCATTTGCACAAGGCATGCGTTTGGATGATCTTTGTTTCCAACTAGGCTAATGATGTTTTCCTAAGTTTCTTCCCATTTTCTAAACATGGGATGCATTTGAAAAGTTCCATTTAAAGGGATCACGGTGAATGAGCTTTTGTTACGATCGTAATGGGATTGGTCGGTCCTAATTTTAAAGATAGTATCACGAATGGTTTCGGGATCATCGAGAGGAGTGTGATAGAGGCTTGGGATCAAGTGCACGGTTTTGAGAGTTAATTGCCCAATCTTGAGTACATACAAATTCCCTCACAAGGAATGCGAAGGATTTGAGCAAATGTGTTGAGAGGAAGAGTAAAGTTTTGTGTGTTGATGATAAAGGCGATTGAGATGCTATTATTGGTGTTCCTAATGATCCTAAAACTTTTGTAGAATTCAAAAAAAAAACCGGACAAATTTGTTCATCAATGTCAAGAAGGCAATCAAAGTTGATTGTTGAGAAAACTTGACGAATGTCGGTATCTTCAAGGAAACATTCCTTGACTACCGTCCTTCGTGAATAAGTCGTTTTGTGAGGCTTTTGAAAATTTTACGGTTAGTTTGGTGGACCCTTTTACGATAGTAATGAGTAAGGTAATGGGCGGTGTCATGATGATCTTGTTGAGTGGCTTTGGGCATGGTTGGTCCTAAAAATACAAGTTTTTCGATTAGGTTAAATTGGTTGATATGGGTTTATGGTTTTGATTTGTATTAACAATGTTGTGAACACAATGTGATTTAAAACACCTTTTCATGATTAATTTGAAAAAACCTAATTAATTGATTAGAAATTAAGAAACCATAAACCCTTGAATTAAGATGATGAAAATTAGAACAAGTTAATGTAATTACTTACAATGGTGTTCTAGGAAGGAATACTTGAAATTATGAAAGCCAATGAGGATTAATTCAGTAGCTTGGTCGTTTTGTTTTGTGTGAATAGAGGAAAGTGTCGGTGGTGAAATTTTGAAAGCGTATAGGTGAGTTACATTCCACGGTTCCCGGATCCTTTGAATTTGGGATCCGGCTAGTACAACTAGAGGATCCGACTCGTGAGCAGAAAAGGGTTGTTTGGCATTATTTTTGTAGTAGGCTTATAAATTAGCTTACAAAAATAGTTTGGCGGTATTTAGATGAAGATTGTTTTGGATGGCGACTTTTGATGAATCACATATCGAGGGTTCATATGTGTGACGGCGTTAGTTTGTGAATCAAAAGGAATACTATTCCGATGATGAAAAAGGCGGAGAAGTGACGAAAGAGACTTCTAACGATGCTAGTGATTATTAAACTAAGAAATAAATTGAACTCATGTAACCTATCTAATGAAAGGTAAAACATACCTCTATGCTTCTTGGTTTGGCTTAATACCAACAAATACTTCATGAGCTTTTAAAGTAATCCTTTGTACTTGGTGTGCGTAAGTAGTGATTACTTTATAGATCCTTCCTTGAATGTTGTCTTCTTTATTCTTTGAATGAAGATTATGGAGAGATTCTAGTATGAAGATTTCTTGAAAACAAAAGTTGTTAGAGTGATCTATCAATGTCCAACAAAATGATTTAAGCGAAAATATGATCTAAAAAATCCTTCTTTGTAGTTTTCAAACATACACGGATCGTATCAAGTCTTTAAAGTACAACATACTTTAAGAAACTTGGTATGAAGCTCGATGCCAATTGTGGAAAACTAGAAGGGGGTTGAATAGTTTTACCAATTTAAAACTTCCTTTTAAATATTTAGATCGACTTATGTCAATCTATTTGATTGTTTATGTTGGGCGTTGATAGATAGATATATAAGCGTGTAATGAAAGATAAAGAGTAAGAAGCACATCACCACGACACAAGTATTTATAGTGGTTCGGCTACAAGGACACCTTCCTTGCCTACTCCACTCCCGAGTCACCTACTCGAGAGTTCGTAAACACTACACCAACTCCTTATGGCGGAGAAGCCTTCTGGCGTCGCTTAACCTTTTTCCGGTACAAAGCTAAATACCGAGTTCTTTCACACCAAGGCGAACCACACCTAACACAACGTCGCCTACCCTTTATCTGGTGCTAGGCTAACCACCGAGTTCTTTCACACCTTAGGAGAACTAATCCTATCACAACGTCGCCTACCCTTTATTAGGTACTAGGCTAAGTACCTAGTTCTTTCACACCTTAGGTGAACTACACCTTCACGACACAACACCTATTCTCGAGGAGATCTACTCCTTGTTACAACACCATCAAGGATATCACCATCCTTGTAAATAAACAAATACTTATATGTATAACGATGCACCTCATCGATTATCGACCTAAACATTCTTCCCAAATGCTACTTGATTTGATTCTTTGGCATCCTTCACTAATGCCTTTGACACAACGCTTGGCATCCTTTACTAATGCCTTTAACACAACGCTTGGCATCCTTCACTAATGCCTTCGTCTTGACACCTTTAGCATTCTTCACTAATGCCTTGACACGAATGATGAGCATCTTTCACTAATGCTTGCATCTTTACTTTTCGGCATTCTTCACTAATGCCTTCAACCCAACGTCTATGGAGAAAGGTAGATCTATCAACAAGAGAACCCGTTGTCTTGATGATGAAGCATGGCAACTCATGGACTTGAGCTTGCGTCTTCAAGAAGTGGTGATCTTTCCTTTAAGAGGAACCTAGAAGATCACACAAAACAAAAGACAAACTACATAGATCACTTAGATCCGAGGTTAGAGGTTAGAATACTTTGGGGAAGTTTATATGAAAAGCACACATAGAGAGGAAGAAATGGCTCTCTATTTATAGAAAATTCTCTTACATTTCCCGGATCCACGGATCCCTACCACAAGGATCCGGCTAGCACAAAGCTAGGGATCCGTGGTCATCCTCTTTGCCCATGGGTATTTTTGGTTATGGGTCATGGGTCATGGGTTATGGGTTGATCCATGGTTTTCTTTCTAGATACAATGTACTTGGTTAAGTGGTATATATAAAACCATGGGTTATGGGTCAAAACCATTTGCTAGTATTTACCCTTTTTGTATATACTTGTATTTACCCAATTTAGCATACACTTAGTTTTTACCCATTTTAGTATACTTAGTTTAAGTATATGTTTAACCCAATATGTAAACACTAGTTGTTGTACATATGTATCTAAATCATAAAATCACTTATACTTGTTTTAGTGTTTTATGTGAAAGCGTAAGTGTGTTTAGAAAACTATTAACTCAAACTATTTACGTACTTTATTTGTTTCGTTAAAATGATTTTATATTTGTTATCGACAAAACATTAGAAGATCGTAAAATATAAATAAGCGTTTTCACGGCTTATTTGTATTAACACAAAGGTTAAGCTCTCGGACCCTACTCGTAAAGTTAGCTTACCATCATGAACATCGATGATGGCGCGGTATGTAGCCAAGAATGGTCTCCCAAGGATTATTGGAACCGAGTTATCTTCCTCCATTTCTAAACTCACGAAATCAACCGGAAACTTGAACTCCCTACCCTCACTAGAACATTTTCACAAACTCCAATGGGATATTTGATTGATCGGTCGACTAGATGAATACTCATTCGGTTGGTTTCATACGAATATCCGAGTTTGAGAAATAAGGAATGAGGCATTAAGTTAATGCTTGCTCCAAGATCTTTCAAGGCTTTTTTTCATAGAGTGCTCCTATAGAGCAAGGAATGGTGAAACTACCCGGATCTTCTTTTTCTTGGGTAGGTGTTTTGGATGATAGCCGAACATTTTCTCTTAATGATATCAACCCTTCAAGCTTCTTCCGATTCGAGAGAAATCTCTTGAAATATGTGTTATGTTTAGGGATATGATAAAATACATCGAGAAGTGGGATGTTAACGACGGTCTTTTTTAAGTAAGACAACAACCTCTCATTGTCTTCTTCAGCCTTTTGATTCTTTAAACGCGATGGGTAAGGAACCCGTGTGAGAGTCGAGCGTTGGACGGGTGTTGGTGCTTAGGGGGTGAGGAGGGTCGTGAGAGGATCTTGTCGGAGGGGTTCGTAGTGCTCCTCCTTATCCAATTCTTTTGTGGAGCTCATTAGTAGTAGGATCTTGATCATCTTCCTTTCCTGGTAATCTGCCCAAGTTCTTCTTTAAAACCTTCTTCCTCCTCATGCTTCCATTTTAGATTACCCCAAAGAGTGTAATCATTATTCGATAAAACACAAGGAGGAAGGGTCATCATAGATATCATGGCTAGAAAGGAGAGCTTGCTTTCGTGGTGTGTATCGTCACACTCATCGCTCTCGTGGGACCCTCCACGGATGTCGATATAAGGTATGGGTTAAACAACCTCTTAGGTTCTTGCGACTTTGTGAGGTATGCGAGCTTTTCTTGTGCCTCTTCATTCGATCGTCGAGATAATGGGCGATTATTCAAGTAGAGAGATACTCATTACATTCAATGGCTCGTTCCAAGTATTGTCTTGGTCTTGGACATACTCCTCAATGCGGTCCCATCCTTCTTCTCGCACCGAGATTGGAGAGTTTTCACCATTGAGAAGTCAATCCTTTTTATCATCGCGGAGAAATTGTCGTAAAAGATTTGGATAAGCAACCAAAGGTTTATACCATGGTGTGGGGCTTATTGAATGAGGTCTTTGAAACGAAATCGGAGTTAATGATAGATTCTCCATCGTTTGATGGAAGTGAATGATTTCGCCCTAATGGTTGCGATTCTCCCGGAGGAAAGAACTTTTGGTAAACTTGGTGGTGAGTTGTTCCCAGTGAAGATGGACCTTGGAGGAAGCTTATCGAGCCACTCTTTGGCCTTTCCTTGAAGAGAAAATGGGAAAACCGAGTCTAGATGTCTCCTTGGATGCTCCGTCAACATAGATAGTATCCACAATTTTTAAAAATTGTTTGATATGATGAATTGGGTTTTTTGTGGGATCCGTGAAATTGACATGCATTCGGATATGCCAAATGTCGGTGGCATGCAACACCTCATTGATCTATTCGGAAGGGTAGACAATGGCTACCGGTAAATCCAGATGAAGTGGGAGAGGAGTACTCTAAGGGCTTTTGCCTTTGGTTCATTGATGGGTTCATTGGCGGGAGTAGTGGGGATTTCCTCACTATGTTGGCTCGATTATCATTGTTGATGGTTTTAGGAGACTTGGGGAATGTATGGACTCTTCGTCGATTCGGCTTCATCAAAATCGATGGTGGTGCCTTGTGGTCCCGACTCATGGAGAGCTCTTCTTCGCTATACTGACTCTCTATCGGGTTCGGCAAAGGGCTCAATAAGGGTTTTGGTGGAAATACGGGTTCTAAGTCGTCTAAGGGAGTTGGCGGGGAAATGGCTGGTTTGGTGGTGGGTTATCACTTTCCATGACAAAAGTGATGAGATTACTAATAAAGTCACGAAGAAGGGATAGACTACGAGGAAGCTAAAATGAGAAAAAGCTTACTTGATAGGAATCAAGCAAGGTAACCTAAACGAGATGGAAATCTAACTATCTATTCTATTCCCGCAGCGGCGCCAAAACTTGATGCGCGTATAACGCGTTTGGGGTCAAAGGAACTTCCTTTTCGTCGAGCAAGTTTTCAACACCCAGGCAATGAACCTAATCGTTGTAGTGTAGTATTGGGTAAGCCTGGGTATTGATATCGTTCTCAGGGAATAGGAATGCTAGTGAGAGATGTACTACGCTAAGGTTTTGAGGTTGAGGAAGATTATTTTTATCTTTTATAATGTTTTATAAAGCTAAGGGTAAAATCTCGGGGTTTGGATTTGGGGTTTTGGTACTTCTACCGATTACTCTACTTATCTAATTATCTAAACTAAGGGTAGTCTATGCCTATTGATGTGTGCTCGTATGATGATTAAAATGTGTCTACCTAGATACTATTACTCTCTAGTTATCTTCATTGGTGGTTGAATTGTCACGTCCTTATTCTTAACGTTGTGTTTTCTAAGGTCGTAGGGTATGCTTTTATCCCTAACTCTTTGAGACTACCTTAAGGTTATTGCCTACAAAATCTTTATGATTCATAAACTAACTCTAAGGTTATCTTTGGAAATTTAGCCTACAATTCCGCTAAGTGAATATAAACTAAGGTTCACAAAGATTACTCAAGCATTAAAAACACGATGATGGCCTATTGCACTCCTAAGCCAATTACAATAAGATAAGAGACAACCAATCAATAATTAATAACTAGGTATCATAGATCTAAGCAAACACACAAGAAATTTAGCCGGACATGCTAAACATGCAAGCATAAACACATACAATCGAAGACATAATGAAATCAATGAAGTAAATTACTTATCTTGATGTAAAATAGGGTATGAGAACCCTAAGATCTTGTCTAATTCGGACCAAAAATCATTTTAGGTTTTACTCCACAAGTCTACCTCTAAAATTCGAAAATTCGATTTCTATATATAATTTTACAACCGCGACGGCGTCCTTATAGTTGGGACGCCGTCGATCGCCGTCATTAGGGTTTCGTCTTGGCCAAGTCATCATTGGGACGGCGTCACGTTGTGGTTGTGACGCCGCCGTCTTCAGCGAGGACGTCGTCTAAATCTAGATCTAGGCCTTCGAGGAGAAAATCTTCGTGACGCCTTACTCTTCAAAGCCTGACGCCGTCGGTGTAAAATAACAAATTCGCCACTCGAGTCGTCAAAATTCAATTACACAAAGAGGGGACGTCGCCCTCATTTGGGACGTCAGTGTAATTCCAATGACTTGAGTGTCTTGATCTTGACTTAGCCATTTTCTTCACATATTCACTCCTTTTCGTCCAAAAATGCATCATTCTAGCATTTTGCTTCCAAGAGATCTAAAAGTGAAAAAGAACGAAATTAAGCGAGAACGGATATAAAGTGAGCGATTAAGGGCTTAAATGACCCCTTAAAAGTGTACGTTTAAATCCTTATCAATACCCATACCCCAAAACCCATGGCCTATGTGACATCATACATGACATCAAGTTGGGTACCCATGACCCAAAGTCCATGACCCATGACCCAAAGTCTATAACCCATGACCCAAAGTATCGATTACATCATGCATGACATCATGTTGGGTACTGATAAGGATTTAAAACGTACACTTTAAGGGGTCATTTAAGCCTTTAATCGCCCACTTTTATATCCGTTACTGCTTAATTTTGTTCCTTTTCACTTTTAGGTCTTTTGAAGGCAAAATGTTGGAATGATGCTTATTTGGACGAAAAGGCATGAATATATGAAGAAAATGGCTAAAGTCAAGGTCAAGACACTCAAGTTATCGGAATTGCACCGATGGCGTCGTAAATAAAGGGTGACATCGTCCCTATTTTTTGACGGCTCGGGAGTTAATTTGCTATTTTGCACTGACGGCGTCGAAGCTTTGAAGAGTAGGCGTCACAAGACTTTTCATCCCGACGGCCTAGATCCGGACTCGACGAGTCAAAGATGAAGACCGACGGCATCACAACCACAACATGACGCCGTCCCAAAGTTGATTTGGCCAAGACAAAACCCTAATGACGGCGATCCGACGGCGTCACAATTAAAAGGTGATGTCGTCGCAGCTTGTAACTCTATATATAGAATTCAATTTTCGGACTTTTAAAGAGGTAGACTTGTGGAGTAAAACCTAAAACGATTGTAGTTCGTCTATGACGGATTTTAGGTTCTAATACCCTATTTTACATCGAGATAAGTTATTTATTCCGTGATTTCATTATGTCTTCGATTGAATGTGTGTATGGTTGCATGTTTAACATGTCCGACTAATTTACTTGTGTTTGCTTATATCTATGAAACCTAGTTATTAAATATTGATTGGTTGTCTCTTATCTTAATTGTAATTGGTTTAGGAGTTCTTAAAGTCATCGTTGTATTTTTAATGCTTGATTAATCTTTGTTGAACCTTAGCTTATAGTTACTAGTGGAATTGTAGGCTAAATATCCAAAGATAACCTTAGTGTTAAGTTTATGAATCGTAGAGATTTCGTAGTCATTAACCTTAGGTAGCTTCAAAGAGTTGGGATAAAAGCACACCCTACGACCTTAGAAAATACAACGCGTTAAGAATAAGGACGTGACAATTCAACCATCAATAAAAGATAACTAGGGAGTAATAATATTTAGGTAGACACATCTTTAACCATCATACGAGCACACTTCAAAAACATAGACTACCCCTTAGATTAGATAATTAGATAAGTGGAGTAATCGGTGAAGTACCACCCCTAAATCCAATACCGAGATCGTACATTTAATTTTCTAAAAAATATAAAAGATAAAAATAATCTTCCTCAACCCCAACCTTAGCGTAGTAATTTCTCACTAGCATTCCTATTCCCTGAGAACGATATCAATCCCAAGGCTTACCCTAATACTACACTACAACGATTAGGTTCACCGCCTAGTGGTTAAAAACTTGCTCAAGAAAAGGAAGTTTCCTTTGACCCCGAACGCGCCTTGTACGCGTGTCGGTACTCATGACCCAAAACCGGAATTGTAACCCAAAATCCGGACTCGATTAATCGGTTTGTCGAATCCGTGGATACACCGCCGATCCTTTTTCAAGGGATCCGGGTGCACGATGACCGCTTTTCCTATAAATAATGAGCCATTTCTTCATTGTTTCTTACCCATTTCTCTTACATATCTCTCTCATTCTTATATCTCTCTAACCTCAGATCTAAGAATCATTCTTATAATTATCTTTTAGTGTTTCTCGAGGTTCTTCTTAAAAGGCGAGATCATGAGTTTTTGCATACAAGACTTGCAAGCTTCAAGAGAAGTGTTGCCAGGCTTCATCATAAATTCAAGATCATTGAGTTGCTTCTTGTATTCGATACATCATATTGTACACATAAAGTTGTTCTGTTAAGTTGTATAGTTGGATTGGTTCTTCTGTTGTAAAGAACTCGGTATTTAGATTTGTACCGGATATATAAAGTGTAAACGAAGTTGTGAGGCTTCTCCGCCGATTAAGGAGCTTGTTGACATAGTGCTTAAGAACTCTCGAGTTGGGTACTCCGGGAGTGGAGTAGGGCAAGGAATGTGTCCTTTTAACCAGACACTATAAATCATTGTGTCACTGTTCTATCTCTCTATCTGTTTTACTTTATCGTATTTATCTCTTTACTTATTAACTTATATTATCTATATCTCATCATCCAAAGGTTTACATATAATCGATCTAAAAGTTTTTTATAAACTAAATTTTAAATTGGTAAAACTATTCAACCCCTCCCCCCCTTTCTAGTTTTCTACAATTGGTATCAAGAGCAGGTTTTCTAAAAAGGTTTTTGAGTGTATTGTATTTTAAAACCTTTTTAATCAAATGGAATTCAAAAACTACAAAAAAGGGCAATCTATGCAAAGACTACCACTTTTTTAAGTTAGCGGTTTTATATATTGGAAAAATAGATTTGATACATACGTGAAATCTAAAGATATTGATCTTTAGAACATTATTATTGATGATGATTATGTGTCGATGTTGAGAACATCTCACCGACAAAATGATGTTGTTTCTTTAGAAAGTCGAAAAGATTAACAAAAGAAAATGATTTCCAAAATAACGAGGCAAAAATTGTTTTATACAATTTTTTACCTAAAAAGGAATATGAAATATTTTTTATGCATAAAACGGCTAAAGATATTTATAATTGTTTGGTGATCACTCATCAAGGAAACAAACAAGTGCAAAATAGAAAATTTGATTTATTTGTCCAACAATATGAACAATTTTCAATATCGGATGAGGTTATTGATAATGCATTTTCTAAATTTAATACTATTATTACTTCATTACAAGCACTTGATGAAACTTTTCCCAAGCGTAATCATGTCGGAGATTCGTAAGAGCACTTCTAAAAAATGGAGACCGAGCATGTGACAATAGAAGAATCAAATGACTTGACAATTCTTTCTCTCGACGAGCTCATTGGCAACCTAAAGGTCTATGAAGTGGTGTTGGAAAAAGACTCGAGGCGCCTAAAGACAAGAAAGAAAGGTACATGTCACTAGCTCTAAAAGCCAAAAAGGAGTCAAGCGCGAAGACTCTTCCTCCTCGGATAGCGATAATGAAGAGTACATTATGGCGGTAAGGGACTTTAAAATTGCTTTAAAGAAGAGGAAGGTTCGTGAAACAACCTTATGATGACAAGAAAGGCTTCCGAAAGTTGAAGGAAGACAAAAGGGGAAAGGATGATCGACCAAGTCTTCTAGAAATAAGTTTGTAGTTATAACTAAAAGGAAGTTACCTAAGGCTACTGTTAGAAATGTTAATCAAGCACATCCCTTAAAACATGGTCAAGGAATTCTAAGAAATAAGCCTATTTTATGACCAACTTCGACAACGCCGTTTAGGAGACCAAACGCTCCTTACCCCAAAATTAACTTCAACCAAATGGGTTGGAACAACGGATTTCACAATGGTTATCAATTTTAAGCACCTAACTTTGGACCTCGGAACCAAATGAATGGATTATATAACGCAAATGGACTTATGAGATATTGGGGACCAAACGCTTGAGTTGTTGTGTGTTTATAGGTATGTCTAAAGGTTGATCTAGAACAAATAAATGGTACAAGGACAGTGGATCCACAAGACACATGATGGGAAATAAAAGCCTATTCTCATCCTACAAGGCTTGTGACGGAGGTAACATAGTGTTTGGTAATGACAAAAGAAAGATCATTGGCAAATCTACGATCTCTCATAATCTCTAACTATAAATGATGTTTGTCACGTAGATAATCTAAGTTTTAACTTAATAAGTATTAGTCAAATCGTCGATAAAAAGTGTGATATTTTATTTAGCGATTTCGGTAGTAAAATACTTAAAGACGACATTACCATAGGAAAAATGGTCTTTTTGTAATGAAAATTGGAAACTCTCCTAAAGATAAACTTTGTCAAACTTCGATAGATGATACTTCAAACCTTTAGCATCAAAGATTGGGTCACGCCAATATGCGACTTATTCAATCACTATCATCTACAGAACTTGTTAGAAACTTACCAAAACTAAAATATGAGCAACATTTTTGTGATGCTTGTAATGTAGGAAAACAAGTCTATGCGAGTCATAAAGCTAAAAACATGGTTTCAACTACTAAGTGTCTACAACTTTTACATATGATTTATTTGGTCCATCGGCTATTCAAAGTTACGGAGGAAACTTCTATACTTTAGTAATATTTGATGACTGCTCAAGGTGTACATGGACTAGATTTTTGAAAAATAAAACTGAAGCTTTTGATCACTTTGAAATCTTAAGTAAGAAAATTCAAAAACAACTAGGTTCTCCAATTGTGTCGATCTGTACAGATCATGGTCGAGAGTTTGATAATGAAGTATAATTCTTAGCTTTTTGTGACGCTAATGGTACTCACAATTTCTCTGCTCCACGTACTCCACAATCAAATGGGATAGTTGAACGTAAAAATCGTACTTTAAAAGAAATGAGTCGAACCATGTTAAATGAGCAGTTAATCCCTCAGAAATTTTGGTGTAATGTCGTCGACACATCTACGTACATATTAAATAGAATTTTAATTAGACATTTCTTAGGTATGACTATGTATGAGTTATTTAAAGGTAAAAATCCGTCGCTTATTTACTTTAAAGTCTTTGAAAGCAAATGCTTCATTTAAAACACAAAAGACTATCTCACTAAATTCGATCCTAAATCCATCGAAAGTTTTTTCGTAGGATACTCACCAAATAGTAAAGCTTATGTAATTCTAAATAAAGAAACCATGAAAATAAAAGAGTCTTTAAATATCAAGTTCGACGAAAGTCCTCCTCCTAAATCTCAACCTCTTATAGATGATGATATAATAGAAAGCCAAATACCTGATAACCAAATAAAGAAAATAAAAGACAAGGAATATGAACAATTAAATAAAGAAATTGCCAACATTAAAGAATCCAAAATTTATCCTTTAGAAATTGTCATAGGTAAATTAAACGAAAGAACATCACGTTCACAAGCTCAAAACCAAAGTAACTTTTTCTGTTTAGTATTTTCCATAGAACCCAAAAATGTTAACGAAGCTATTAAAGACGAAAGTTGGATAATAGCAATGCAAGAAGAACTAAATCAATTTGTCACTAATGATGTTTGAAACCTTGTTCCAACTCCTAAAAATAAACCGTTATTAGTACTTAATGGGTTTTCAAAAACAAATTGGATGAAAATGGGATAGTATCATGAAACAAGGCTATACTTGTTGCACAAGGATATAATCAACAAGAAGGATAGATTTTGATGAAACATATGCTTCCGTAGCAATATTAGAATCTATAAGAATCTTCCTTGCTTTTGCTTGTGCTAATGATATCAAACTTTTATCAAATGGATGTCAAAAGTGTCTTTCTATACGGGTTTATAAATGAAAAAGTTTACATATCACAACCTCCAGGTTTTGTTGATTTTGAAAAACCAGAATATGTATACAAACTTAAGAAAGCTCTCTATGGTCTTAAACAAGCACTTAAAGCTTGGTATGATAGACTTAAAACATTTCTTTTAGATCACAAATATTCATGGGGTTTAGTAGATAACACCTTATTTACCAAGAAAAATAAATCACATATTATCATTGTTCAAATCTATGCGGACGATATTATATTCGAATCTACTTGTCAAGAATTGTGTGATGATTTTTCTAAAATTATGCACGACGAGTTCGAAATGAGAATGATGGGCGAATTAAACTTCGTTCTCGGTCTACAAATCAAACAATTAGAAGATGGTATATTCTTCAACCAATCTAAGTATATCAAAGAAATGTTAAACAAATTTGGGTTATAAGATTCCAAACCAATTAGAACACCAATGTCATCTGACACTAAGCTCACCAAAGACGAAGACGGCAAGACCGTAGATACACCAAGTACCGTGGCATGATTGGTAGTTTACTCTATCTCACGGCAAGTCGACCTGATATCATGTTCAGTGTTTTCCTATGCGCTCATTTTTTCAATAAGATCTAAAATATTCTCACCTTGAAGCTGTTAAAAGAACTTTTAGGTTTATAAAAGGTACTACTCAATTGGGGTTATGGTATCCTAAAAGGACGAGGATAGAAACTATCGTATATGCAGATTCTGACCATGCATGTGATTATGTTGATTGCAAAAGTACAAGTGGTGTTTGTACATTTATGGGAGGTTGCCTGACGTCTTGGTTCTCTAAGAAGAAAACCCCACTAGCTATCTCTACTACAGAAGCATAATATGTATCCGCTGGCAAAGCATGCCAATAAGCACTATGGATGAAACAATCTCTAGTTTACTACGACATCTGACTTAGAGACATTTCCATCCTCTGCGACAACAAAGGCGCTATCGATCTCAGTAAGAATCCAATATTGCATTCTCGCACGAAACATATAGAAATACGCCATCACTTCCTAAGAGATAATGTTCAAAAAGAGAGCATTTCAATTGAGAAGGTCTATTCTTAAGACAACATTGTCGGCATTCTTACAAAGCCATTAAAACGTGAACCGTTTAACCCACTTCCATTAGGACTCGGTCCTATGGAACAATCTTCGTAAATTCTTTTCTTTCTACAAGGTACGTATCTTTAATTCTTCTTCTGAGTATAGGAATTCTATTTCGCACAAAACACAAACACTATTGTTTATGGGGATTTAATTTTAACCTTACACAAACATATAGTACTGTAATAGTTTTCTTAGTTAGAAATTACATCTTAATCTTATCAAATCGATTTTTCGAAACTTACACCCCATATTTTTAATCAAAGATTCTCACGTCTAGAACACTCATATTTTTCATACATAGTTAATACAAACTAAAAACTTTTCTCATGCATCATCTCATATATCTCTTGAATGCTAAAAGAAATACATAACTAATATGTATTTTCGGATACATTCAAATGTAGGTACATCAAATTAAGGAGTGTTTGGATTATCTCACAAAAATACATACTTATTTTACACTTCTATCATTTTTTTTCATTTTAGAGTCGAGATAACTGCACCTTCACATAGTTTGCATATAGACATACACTAGGTCTTGATATTTTCTAAGTCTTTTTCTGTCTGACTCTGTCAGATACCGGATCCCAGCGTTAACGCAGGCCGGATCCCTTTTGGGAAGGATCCGGCGGATCCGGCCAGATAGAAGACATTTTTGTATTTCTTTTGATGTTTTAACTTGAATTTTTACTGTTACTACTTTCTACATAAAATTTACTGAGATTAAGACTTTATGCTTGACCTCTTATCATTACATGCATAGAATACATATCTAATCATTAGATTATAGCTTATATTGTGGTTTTAGCATTCAATGTAATGCATGGCTTTCCTCTATATATAATGTCCTAAAGTGCTTGCATCTCCATCACCAACACTCTCTCAATCTCAGCCTCCTAGTGAAGATAGCACCCAAAAGAGTTCAAGCTTCTCAAGAACAATCATGAACCTGTGAAGACATTGTTCGAGAAATTAATGAACTGCAAAACCTTAACAATCTCATTGAAACTCACATCCATGAAGCCAACTTTGCTCAAAGCTCAAACTTCACTCTACCACCTTCTATTGTTCCTCCACCACCATAACCAAGAAAAACCATAATAATTTATGTAAGACCTTGTTGCTTCACAAATCCATTATCTTCTTCAACCAACTCTTCACCACCTAGCACCTTCTCACCACCAAATGACTACAACATGGAACCTCCACCAACTCCATTAGACTCAACACCAAACTCTCCTCTAGCCACTCAAATCACCTCTCCCATTGCTCCTACAATCACAACTCTAGACGGACTACTAACAACACCAAAATTTACTCTACCACCATTATCCACTCCCCCTCCGGCACCATCTCAACCATCCAAAACATCACCACCTATATCATCCAACATAAAGCCCATTGAATTTATCTTCTCAACACCTCCAACTTCATTAAACCCTTTCTTTGATGATATTGAAGATTTACCTCTTATGATCAATCATCCACCTCCTCTACCATCCATTACTCCACTTGAAACTTTGGCCAATCAACCACGACCAATCCCCAACATCATGGATGTTGATAAACCTTTACCATCTCTTCCACCATCACTTCCGCCCACCAATGAACCCTCTTGGATCAATGAACCTCTACCTCCACTTCCACACTATCTCTTTTGTGTCCATTGTCAAAGTTCAAGGCAAGATGCTCATGAAGTGCGAGATGAAATGCGCTTTATTCTTAACCACATCATAGACCGCATCAACATCATCACCCGCCAAACCTTCTGTTAAAAGGATATGCAAGCATCCAAGGAATATAATATATTTTCATATGTTTATTTGTGTTAGTTTGTTATCTTTCGTATTTCTAAAAGAACAAATCATTGTTCTTATTTTTACATTTTTATGTGATAAATATACCACTACATTTTGGTTATTTTTATTACAAGGATTATCGTTACGTACCTTGACTCCCGCACACACCTTACTAGTCTCTTTTCTTGTTCTTTACTTACTTATTTTCTCTATAAGGCTCTATTATTGTTTATCACTAACCTCATTTTTTGTAGGTTTTCGATTTCATTTACTTGACGTCCTCTTCTAGGGGGAGTTCACATCAAGGGGGAGTTTGCATTTTGGAATTTTTATTTCACCATATTGTCTCTTCGAAACTCTTCTTGTTTCAATAAAAATAGGGAGAAGAGAGTAAAACTTACATATTTTTCAAAACTTCCATTTCCCAACTATTATATACATCTAGTCATTAAGTTTTACTCATAATAATTTTACGTTTTGTCATCAAAAAAGGGGACAGATTGTTAATACAAATAAGTCGTAAAATCATTTATTTATACTTCTCGATCTCTATGTGTTATATCGATAACAATTGTAAAATTATCTCAAGTATAAATCTAAGATTACATATTTATTTAATAGTAATCATATTTATTTTTAATAAATAGTATACATTGTTAGTTATACATTGGTTGTAAAATAATGTAAGTAATAATGTATTTGGTATCCATAACCCATGACCCAAGACCCATGACCCATGGCCCATGTCATTACATCAAGTTGGGTACCCATCATCTAAAGTTCATGACCCATGACCCAAAGTCCATAACCCATGACCCAAAGTATGCATTACATCATGCATGACGTTATGTTGGGTACCTATGACCCAAATCCCAGAATTGGAAATCACCAAAGGAAAGAAGAAACTAGAACATGGATCATGTGAAACTTTACAAGAGCTTCAACAATGATATATAAATGGTAACTTGAAAATAAAAGATGAATGTGTTATGAATTTTTTTGGCATTTGATATGAAGAAGAAAGGAAGAGATGAGTTCCTTTTATAGCAAGAATGAGAAGGTTAGTCTTTAGATATTTGTTAAGCTTACTAAGGAAGCTAGAACACTTGGAATGATCTTATGGCTAAATGGCTAATCACAAGCCACATGCATGGCGACTCTTCAAAAATTCATTCCAAGGTAATTAAAATAAATGACTAAGTTAGTTTTGATTTATCTTGCTTTTATGGAGTGAGTTTTGTCCCGGTAATCGCTATCAATAAGTATTTAAATCGCGAAACTTAAAACCGGGTATCTTAAAAATATAAAACTTATAATAAATGTTAAAACTTATCATTATACTCTATAAAAGTATATTAGATGAGTGATAAGTTTAACAGAGTGAGTAAACGCGGTTAAAACTAAAAAACGTTGGTTGAAAATGCTTAAAATGTACAAAGTTTACATGAAAATGGAAAAATTGAAATGTGATATTACAAATGTGATTATTATGAATCTAGAAGGCTTATAATGTATAGATTGGGGCTAGTCTAGTGTCAGTTGGTGTTAAATGTCCGTTAACCTAAATCCGGAAGGGTTAAATCTCGATACGCGTAAATCAGAAAACCTAAAATTCCAAAACTTCTATAAATGTTATGATATATAAAAAACACATATTTTCTCGCTTATAATGTCTTATGAACATATCGGGATGTTTAAATGACGTTTAGACCTAAACGTAAATCTTAGACATGGTTTTGTGAAACCGCTAACTTAGACGATGTTGCAAAAATGACCGATGAGTGTCAAACTTTCGTATCATCATGAAAATAGGTTAACTTATGCGAATGAAAAATAAAAATATGGGAGTGAATAGTAAAGATGAATAGTAAAAATATGAATAGTAAAATTACGAGAACGAATATTAACCAGAAAATGCGAATTGTTACGTCTCTACCCATTAAAGATGAAGCGGCGTCGATGAAAAGACGTGGTTACTTGCGGTGAATGGTTTCTAAGGTATCTAGAGATGTTATTCGATTCGTCGATTTGGAATACGGTGTAGGTTGAGGTTGACTTGACACAAGTGTAATATTGACCAACTTGTTCAATATACATATTTAAGGTGATATAGTTTCATATAAAAGTATGTTGGAAATGTTTAAGCTTGTTTCATGAAGTCTTTTGTCATAGGTGACACCGAAAACGAGCAATATGAATTTTTGGTATCCAATCTTGTAACGATGATGAGGGTGTATGTAGTGTAACTAAGGATGATTTGAGCTTTAAAAGTGCATCAAAATCTATTAATGAGCTTGAAGGTTCAAGGGTTGTGAAGATAATAATGGTGAATATATGAAAAGGCTCGTGTTTTTTATTTCGGTTTTTTTTAGTTTTAGTGGGTTGGTGATGAAAGTTAGGAAAGAAGATATGGGAAAGATATGATGAGGGTTTTGATAATGATGTTATGTTTGTAGGCTAGATAATATTGAAAGTAGCAGTATATAATATGGTGGTAGAAAATATTAAAAGAATCATGATGAGTATCATTTTGATTTGAAAAATATACGTGAATAGTTGTGCGTAATAAGATTTATAAATAACTATTTCAAGCATAACATAATCCTCCCGAATTAAATATAGGTATCTAGGCTATATATAATTAAGGACCGATAATGTAATGTTCGGTTTACTTGTTATAATTCCAGTGTTTAAATAGATTTAACCATATTGTTTGTAAAATAATAGTTTAATAATAGCTCATGATTATATCGGAAATAGCTTATAAGAAAATGGTGTAACAATACAAGATGATAACAAGTCGGTGTATAATATGAAAAATCAAAATGGAAAAGAAAGTACAATAGATGGAAACTATCACAACGAGTTGATAGAGAGAGTATATGGTCTTAAGTCATAAAAATTCCATTACTAGGGATAACATAAAGTAAGAGTTTTATTCATATAGTTGATCCGATACATATTCGTCAATTACAAAATCGAAACCTATTACAAGCTTCTTCAAAATTTACTAATCGATACTTTCGGTTTAGTAATAACAAGGTTTTACTACTACTAGTTATTACATAATTATTACAGAGTTTACTAACCGAGTCTACTCGGTTTAGTAGTACAAAAGATAACTAGTATTATAACACTAGTCTATTGTGGGTTGGAGGGTTCTTGCGGCTCGGTTGATTGGCATCTTGTTGGTTCATTGTGTCATGGAAGTATCGTCCATCACATTTGAGATAGTATAAAGTCCATACAACTCTTGAGCGATCCGTTGACGCGTTCTGTCGATCGATGATGGTCTTGGTACTATCTAGAGTCGTCATCCAACTCCTCATATGTGGAATGGTAAATGGAAATGACGGTGATAGTGATGGGAAAGTAGGAGTAGCCTCCCGAGACTCGAAGGTCTCGATGTCATATCCGACCGTCTCCTATGGGTTTGCCTCACGTGACGCTAATGCTTCAAGTAATTGGAAATTATCGTCGATGATGAAGAGTAGTCCGGGATGTCGAGGTATAGGCGGTAAAAATAGTGGTACAGTACATTGGTGGATGAAAAGGCGTCCTCAATATTCGAGTCCGGTGAAATGATAATGGGGTAGGTGAATGAAGACATGATGTCTACAAAAGGCATATGATGTCAAAATAACTTAAGTATTTATATATAGATGATTAAATATGTCAAGTGTGTATATATCAATATACTAATATGTTCGTGAAGCATAAAAATGCCTAAATGTCACATAATCATCTAGAGGATGGAAGACATGGAGAGCGTAAGGATATAAAACATTTTTGTTGTAAAAGTGGTTATATTTTAGGTCACAATTAGACTGTTTCTCTATAACTATAGCTCGATACCAATATGTAACACCTCAATTTCGTGAATGCAACGAATTCAAGCCGGGTTTTACTATCATGGTATAACAGATTATAATAATGTAAAACGATCTCTAACCGAGTCGTTTAAAAGGCTTATCATTCGATTTATTTGAAATATATTAGAGTTTACAAAATATAGGTCCCGTAGTTTCACGGTTTACATCATACAAAATTTTTCTAATGATAATAAATTTTATAGCCTTGTAAATATCCGTGCTTCTCCTTGCCATCCTTTCCACCTCGTGTCTTATGGACCCGAGATAAAACATGCTTAAAACAGTTAACACAAAAGTTGCGTGAAATCCATAGGTTTACAATTGAACACAATATTTTTAGTTTAGGTTAATATTCACCCGTGGTTGGAAAACAAAAAGCTTATTATTGCACTAAGCTCATGACAACCAAAAACGTTAACGGTGAATCAATAGAAATTGATATAATAGTAACAATGGCCCTAATAATAGGTAATTTGCCAATTATACATAGAGTTCTCAAATATAATGCGTTTGTTTGTCGGGCCCGGTCAAACAAAAGGGTTTCATCAATCCCGATAGCCTATCCACATTATTCGTATTCACTCACTGTGATTAATGGTTCATGATGGTAGGGACTTAAGTTTGGCAATAGTGATACTAGTGTTCAATAAAACATTCGGATATAGCATACAATTTCAAATCATTGTGTTCGGTTAAAATAAATAGCATGTATCTCCCCAAGGGTTTTGTAAAATAATTAATCAATTTAAAAGTGGGGCTATGAACTCACATTGAGTAGATGATATTAAGGATATGACAAAATCGATGGATAAGCTGGGAAAACCTCACGCACAACATAAAAATATGATGTCGAGTTTTAGGTTTGGTAATAACGAAGTGGAATATGAATGAATCTATATAAGATATTATATTGATCATGATTTTGTACATGGTGGTTTATATTAATAATGTATGTCATTTATGAAAACGATTTAGTTTATAAAACGTTTTAGTTAATTATCATACTACCGTTCGTGCCATCATAATTCGGAGGTCATGTAGTAAACGTATGAGGAGCTAGGACATGTTGTAAATCCAAAGAACTCGTCAACACGCTCACCCCAAGAGGCTCCTCACATGAAACTCCCTACTATCATAGTACTTAATAAGTAAATATATATTTTGCTTGATTTGATTAAATGCCATAAGTGTTAAAATAGTCATATGATTTGTAAAATTTAATTGGTTTACATCTTGTATAATTGATTTCAATCAAGTCTTATGTTTAACTTTAAGTTATAAAATGATAAGTTACGATAATGTGTCAAAACCGGTTTCTAGTAATATTTCTCTTTAATTGTAAAATCTACCTTTTCGATTGTCAAATAAACTTAGGAAAGTTTATGTTATTGTGGTATGTTACATTCTCAATATAAATAATAAGTTTTGTAAGTTATTTGACTTGATATCGACATGTTTTACAAAATTAGATTCGATTCAACAAATTCGGGTTGAAAACAATCCACTTAATTTTGATAGAAAGTAGCCCTCATTTTGCATTTTATGGTTAAAATCTCTTGAGTCTAAATGTAAGACATTATTACGGATAACTTTCGTGTTTTATATTTTGATGAATCGAACAAGAAGGGCCTCAAAACGCATTACAAAATCGTTACAAAATACTTTTAGCCATTACCAAGTTTTCTTTATAAATCTTGAACTTGTTGTAACTTTTGATTTAACAATCTATTTTGTATAATTCCAAAGGATATGATCTTGTTTTTAGATTATCTACAACTACATAATATCATTCAAGGTCTCGTGTTTACATTTATGGTGATAAAACTAGCATAACATACTTGATTACTAGTTTACTAAACTAACTTTTACATGAAATCATAAGCTAGTTTATTTACATATTTACTTGTTTTAAGGATTATATACAACATGATCAATACACATAACATATATAACATAGAATTACACAATCTAACAAGCATGAAACCAAAGAAATGAGAATGATGATGATGATTCTAGCTACAACTTTTGGCCTTTCTAGAAAGAGAAATCAAGGATCAAAGAACTAGAACAAGAGCTAGAACCCTAGCTTCCAAATCCTTCAACCTCTTGATACCAACTTTATGATCACTGGGAAAACACTTGAAACCTTCTGTGTAGCTTGGAAATCACCAAAAGAAAGAAGAAACTAGAACTTGGATCATGTGAAACTTTATAAGAGCTTCAACAATGATAACTTGAAATCAAACATAAATATGTTATGAATTGTTTATTCATGCTTGATATAAAGAAGAAAGGAAAAGATGAGTTCCTTTTATAGCAAGAATGAGGAGGTTAGTCTTTAGATATTTGTTAAGCTAACTAAGGAAGCTAGAACACTTGGAATGATCTTATGGCTAAATGGCTAATCACAAGCCTCATGCATGGTGACTCTTCGTAAATTCATTCCAAGGTAAGTAAAATAAATGACTAGGTTAATTTTGATATTATCTTGCTTTTACCGATCGAGTTTTGTCTCGTAATCGCTATCATTAAGTATTTAAATCGCGAAACTTAAAACCGAGCATCTTAAAATATAAAACTTAAGAAATGTCAAAACTTATCATTATAATCTATAAAATTATATTAGATGAGTGATAAGTTTAACTGAGTGAGTAAACGTTAAAACTAAAAATCGAGGTTGAAACGCAGAAACATACAAAGTTTACACGAAAATGGGAAAAGTGAACGTGATATTACAAATGTGATTATTATGAACCTAGAAGTCTTATAATGTCTAGGCGAGCCTAGTCTAGTGTCGGTTGGTGTTAAATGTCCGTTAACCTAAAACCAAAAGGTTAAATCTCGATACGCGTAAATCAAAAATGTAAAATTCTAAAACTTCGAAATGTTATAATATATGAAAACACATATTTTTCTCGCTTATAAGGTTGTATGGTCATATCGGATGTTTAAATGACGTTTAGACCTAAACGTAAATCGAGACACGGTTTTGTGAACCGGTAACTTAGACGACGTTGCAAAAATGACCCGACGACAGTGTCAAACTTTCGTGTCATCATGGAAATAGGTTATGAATGAAAATAAAAATACGGGAGTGAATAGTAAAATAGTAAAAAAATATGAATGGTAAAATTACGAGAATGAATAGTAACCTGAAAATGCGAATTGTTACAGGAATAGATTAATTAAGAAGATAAAATAAGAAGAATGAAATGTTTTAATATATAATGTAAAGGATAATTTCATAGGAGATGCATATTTTTGTATATGAAATGTAATACGCATGGTTATTCTCATCCTTCCGTTTACTTTATTCTTATTGATTATGTAGCCATCTTTTTTTGTTATTATATCCTCAAACTTTGAATTTCAATTTTGTGTATTTAGTAGAGGTGGTATGTAGCCATCTTTTTGTTATTATATACAAATCGCTTAATCAAACGACTAAATAAATTCCTTAAACGTAATATCTTATTTATATTAACAAAATAAATATATTATATAAAAAATCTTTAAACGATCGTTAATGCTCAACAATCGGAGTAAAAAAAATGACATTTTACCCCATTTATTTGTCAAAATTTTTGTAACCATCTCTACTAAGTAAAATGACATTTTAACCTTATTTTTTTGTAACCACTCTACTAATAGTAAAAGGTATTTTGAACAAATATACACAAAAGTCGAAATCAAAAAATTTAAGGTATATAAAGGTTAAAAAATAGCTATATACAGAACTAGAAAGATAGGTAAATTCACTATATTTTTAAATGTTTTTCACATTTATTAAGAGGCAAAATTAATAAATAATACAATCTTATGGATGTACAAATGTCAAATGTCCAATGGATAAAGAAAAATACAAGTGCACTTTTGCCAATTGCCATAGGTGCAACAATCTCATTCTCAATCTCAATCTCATCACACCTTATTAAATAAGTTACTAGAAAGCAAGAAAAAGCCTCAAAACTCACTACCACTACACTTCCATATCCCCAACTCTTACAAAAACAAAAACAAAAGAGTCACAAAACTCCTCATGAAATGATGATGATCCCAAAATGGTCTCCTAATTGGGGTACTTTGATTTGAGTCAAGATTTATACAACTTGTGCTTCACTTGATATTTTCAATTCTTTTGAGTGATCCAATACTAATGGAAGGAAATCTGCATTTAGTGTTTGGTGCTTCTTCTACTACGTGCTTGTGAGGCTAATCCATTTCCTTTCCTTTCCTTTTTTTACAAGACAAGAGTAAACGACAACCTTTCACTTATAACTAGGTTTGTGTTTGTTTTCTTTAACCTTGTAAGTACTTTTTATGCTTTTAATGTTTGTATATATAAATTAAGTGTTTTTCCATATGGGTATTTCATATCTTGAATGGGTTTTGTCTATAAAGTTATAAAGTTTGAATCTTGATTTGAATTTTGGTAATTTTAGTTATAATTTGAGTCAAGATTTGATTTTTTTAGAGTGAGTTTTTGATGTAGTTGTAAAAATCTGATCTTTATGTTTTTGGTGAAATTTTGATGTTTATGGTTGGCAAAATTTGCTGATTCTAGAGTGAGATTTTGATATATTTGGTGAAAATTTGGATTAGGAAGTTGTAGTGAATTTGGAGTGATGATGGCGGTGTCATCAAGCTGCAAAGGGGGGGATTCATTGGGGATGGATAATGGTAAGTATGTTCGGTATACGCCGGAGCAAGTTGAAGCTTTAGAAAGGCTGTATCATGATTGTCCGAAACCTAGCTCACTTCGTCGGCAGCAGCTTATAAGAGAATGTCCTATACTTTCCAACATTGAGCCTAAACAGATCAAAGTTTGGTTTCAGAACCGAAGGTATCATTTCAAGTTCTTGATATTGACACATCTCATTAATCTTAGGGGGTAATATATTTTCAGATTGATTATCTAATTAGGAATTATCACGTTTTCAGATTGCATATCACTAGTTTTCAGTTAAGTGTTTATATAGCTGATTAGCTTACTTGAAAATGATAATTGTGTTTTCAAATCACGTAGTCTTTTTACAAAAGATAATCTTGAATACCCCTAAATTGCATAACATATCCCATTGTAGATTAAGAGAATGGGGATGTAATACCTTTAAAGTTTTTGTGGCTTTTTTATTTACAAAGTTTATATTTTATGTGTAAAGATGTAGAGAAAAGCAAAGAAAGGAGGCATCTAGGCTACAAGCTGTGAACAGGAAATTATCAGCTATGAATAAGCTGTTAATGGAAGAGAATGATCGCTTGCAGAAGCAAGTTTCTAACTTGGTGTATGAAAACGGCTACTTCCGTCAGCAAACTCAAAACGTAACAAAATTTGGCCTACTTAGAACTTGGATCTTCTTTTTATTCCCTAAATTATGTCAGTTTAGATTATGCTGATGTATCTTCTTGATCATCCTTTTTAACGTTTTAAATCATTTTATGCAGACGGCGCTCGTCACGACAGACACAAGTTGTGAATCAGTGGTGACGAGCGGTCAACACCATTTGAGTCCTCAACATCCACCAAGGGATGCTAGTCCTGCAGGGTAAGTTAGCTGTGCACCAACCGTTAACCTTTTGTCCTACCCGTTCAACTAAAAAAAAATAAAAAATAAAATAAAAATTGCTTTATGATTCTTGATTTACCATATGTTACATGTATTCAAATTTGAATAATGTGTTATTTTTTGTTGTTTTTTAGGCTTTTGTCCATTGCAGAAGAGACTTTAACAGAGTTTTTATCAAAGGCAACCGGGACTGCTGTGGAGTGGGTCCAAATGCCTGGGATGAAGGTTCTTTGCACTTACTTTAATCAGTGTTTTAAGATATTTAAATGGTGTTTAATCATTCCATTATCCTTTAATTAATATTATCTCTTAATTTAATCAGAATTCTTTTTAAAGAAACCTGCTAACCTTCTATGTCACATTAGAATCTCATCATTTAAGTCACTATCCTCCACATCCAACCTTTTTCTAGATTATTATTTTCTTTTTGGTTTTTGCTTTCCGTTTTCTTTACTATTGTTTATCTTTCTAAATCTAAAAGCAAGAATATACCATCTGCTACAATTTCATTCATTTTAGTCATGTTTTATTTTATACGCATGCGTCACTAATAGAAATGAAGTTGTGAGTGTGGTTCACATTTATCGGACTCAGTATCA
The DNA here is from genome assembly GCA_022545495.1 of Chrysanthemum lavandulifolium. Classification (NCBI taxonomy): domain Eukaryota; kingdom Viridiplantae; phylum Streptophyta; class Magnoliopsida; order Asterales; family Asteraceae; genus Chrysanthemum; species Chrysanthemum lavandulifolium. Next base: position 164,563,513 of record CM040239.1, on the reverse strand, counting down.
CAAATTTATTCATTCCAGGACCATATAATTGATACTCAAAGAAAACGTAGATAACATAAAAGAATGAAGACCTAACTTTGTTAATAAATTTATTCAGAATGACCCATGAAACCACTAAGTTTACTAAAAGAGTGATCTTGATTTGTCTCGAGCCTTTAAAATGTCTTTATCATTATCGTCCATTGAAAAAAGCTTCTCTTTAATATATAATATGTCTCTAATTTCCCATGTAACCAATTTTGCAGCCTGGTCCGGATTCCATTGGAATCATTGCAATTTCTCATGGTTGCACCGGTGTAGCATCACGTGCATGTGGTCTTGTCGGTCTTGAACCTACAAGAGTAAGTCCCTTGCCTTCAGCCTTCCTATATTTTGCTACGGCATCAAATATAGTTCCTATTAGTAAAAACTTATGTGTGACAATCGACATTAAACGTACTACTATTATCCTTTTATGGGAACTCAATATGTAAAGATATGAATACAAAGTTGTAAAGATAATTAGTTTGCACCTTAAATAGGACCCCACAAAAGCAATACTGATAACTGAGGTTCTTATTTAGGTTGCTGAAATCCTCAAAGATCGTCCATCATGGTATCGTGATTGTCGAGCTGTGGATGTTCTTAATGTGCTCACAACTGGAACTAATGGAACCATCGAGCTGCTTTACATGCAGGTTAGCACTCGATTTGATACTTGATTGCATACCCAACACCCTTGACACATGCAACAGGAACTAAGTTTTGATGGTTTCACTCTATTGTTGGTTTATTTTTTTTATAGCTTTATGCACCTACTACTTTAGCACCAGCACGCGACTTCTGGTTACTGCGTTATACATCTGCTTTAGAGGATGGTAGCCTAGTGGTACGAATAAAACAATTTCATTTCTTATTTTTTGTTCTATATGTTCCTTTATAGAAACGTTGTGACTTTGATTTTGTTCAAATTAAGGTTTGCGAAAGTTCATTAAACAACACTCAAAATGGCCCTAGTATGCCACCAGTGCCTCATTTCGTGAGAGCCAAGATGATGCCTAGTGGGTACCTCATACGACCATGTGATGGTGGCGGCTCGATCATTCACATAGTTGACCATATTGACTTTGAGGTACGGGAAAGGAAATTACTTTATATTTTTAAAAGTACTACTATATTCTGCTGAGTTATACTACGTTATTTACTTATTTTCTTCTACATCATGTAGTCAGGAAGCATTCCAGAAGTTTTGCGCCCTTTATACGAGTCATCGACATTACTTGCTCAGAGGACCACACTTGCTGTATGATAATCTTTTGTCATCTTTTTATTTCCTTACATTTTATATATATACTTTCTTTTAACATTGTATTATTCTATCTTTTTGATTATAGGCTTTTCGCCAGCTGAGGCAGATTTCAAGAGATTACTCAACCTATGGTCACTAGTTGGGGAAGAAGACCGGCTGCTCTTCGTGCACTAGGTCAACGAATGAGCAGGTCGACTTTTTATCTATTTCATTTTATCATTTCATGGATTTTCTATAATTTTTTTATGTGTTAAAAATATTAACAACTAATATTTTTTGCAGAGGATTTAATGAAGCAATTAATGGTTTCACTGATGAGGGTTGGACTATGATGGAAAGTGATGGAATCGATGATGTTACCGTTCTTGTAAACTCGTCTCCTGATAAGGTCATGGGTGCTGCTCCAATGTATGCAGATGGATTTCCATCATCAATCAACAATGCGGTGCTTTGCGCTAAAGCTTCAATGCTCTTACAAGTAAGTTGGTCAAAGTCAAACACACCAGTTACAGAACTATAAATTTGTTTTGTATGTATCATACCTTCTATAAGTGATCGTCATAACGTTAAATTTCCACAGAAAAATCTACATGATGACGATTTTGATATTTGTATAATTGAACTTTAATAGATGCCATGTTAATTTCAAATATGATGAGTGACAGGTTTGGACCATTAAAGCTGACTGAAGGATTTGCTAATAGGATTTTTTTTCTGATGGCAGAATGTGCCTCCTGCAATACTTACAAGATTCTTGCGAGAACATCGATCAGAATGGGCCGATAGCAGTATTGATGGTTATTCTGCTGCTTCAGTTAAAGCTGGTCCTTGCGGTTTACCATTAGCTAGAAATGGAAGCTTCGGTGGGCAGGTTATTCTTCCATTGGCTCATACCATCGAGAATGAAGAGGCAAGTTACTTGATAAAGCTTGAAATATTCTATTTCTTTTGCGGATTATTAATTCAAAATTCCTCTTTACAAACAGTTTATGGAGGTTATTAAGCTCGAAAACATGGCTCATTATCGTCCGGATGACATGCTCATGCCTGCAGATATATTCTTTTTGCAAGTAAGTAGTGGTCACTCGGTTTTTTGTTGGTTATCATCTTGTGACCTTGACTTTGAAAAGAGCATCAATTTGATTTACTTTGTTTCCCAGCTTTGTAGCGGAGTTGACGAGAATGCAATCGGTACTTCTGCTGAACTTATATTTGCTCCGATCGATGCTTCTTTCACCGATGATGCTCCACTCCTACCTTCCGGTTTTCGTATAATTCCGATCAATAATGTAACGGTAATTTAACCCTCTATTCAATTTAACTCTTTAAGGTAAATAAAGGGTTATTTATTTATTTTTTCGTGATTTACACAGAATTCTCAGAATCCAACACGTGACCTTGCATCGACTCTCGAGGCGGGTCCACCTGGAAAACGTACAGCAGCAGATTACCTTGGTCAAAGTGGGCCCACAAAATCTGTTATGACCATAGCTTTTCAGTTTGCTTACGAGATTCATCTTCAAGAAAACATTGCAGCTATGGCTAGACAGTATGTGCGTAGCATCATAGCATCGGTCCAAAGGGTTGCATTAGCACTCTCACCGTCACCTTTTGGCGCTCGAAGTCTACAAGCCCCATCTGGTACCCTGAAGCTCATTTGCTTACCGTTGGATCTGTCAAAGCTTTGTAATTAAGTCTTTTGATTACTTGTACTTTTGGATCATGCAATTATTGTGCCATGTCAAAATTTAATGTATGATGACGATTTTGTTATTTGTATGCAGTTTCTTTCTTGGTGAAGAACTGTTCAAAAATGTTGATGAACGAAGTGATTCGATGCTCAAAACACTTTGGCATCATTCAGATGCCATAATGTGTTGCTCTCTAAAGGTATGTCTTCTCTTCATACTCCATGCTTTTTAGATCAACGCTTTGTGTTTATATAGCTCAAAATATTATGATTCTGCAGGCTGTGCCAGATTTTACGTTTGCAAATCAAGCAGGGTTAGATATGCTCGAGACTACATTAGTATCACTTCAAGACATTACTCTTGACAAGATCTTTGAGGGAGGTGGTAGAACGAACAATGTTTGCGCTGAGCTCCCGCAGATTCTACAACAGGTATATATAGCTCGACTTAACTGGCACTTTATAATCAGATGTAATTTTTGTTGTTGTATTGATTATGGTTTCTTGTTGTCGTTTTTTAGGGTTTTGCTTGTTTACCTGGTGGTGTTTGCTTGACAAGCATGGGAAGACCTGTGTCATATGAACGAGCAGTAGCTTGAAGGTATTGAATGACTAAGAGAACCCTCATTGCATAGCCTTCGTGTTCGTCAATTGGTCTTTTGTTTAAGTCTCCGAAAGTCGAAATAAAAACTTGCTATTTCTAGAAAGACTAGGGTTAGAAAGCCAAACTTGTTGCTATACATCTATAGAAATATTTGAAGGGCTAAGGCTTTCTTTTGTTGTCATACACTTTTGTTGTTTGGTCCTTTGAGTTTACAGGATTCTTGTGCTTATTACTTTAATTTAAAGATTATTGAATGTAGTTTTATTGTTTAATTATTTATTCATATCCTAAATTATCTTTTATTTTTGTTGTATATAAATCATCATACCTAGTTTCCCTTGGTTTTTAACTTTTAGTTTTGACTATAGGATTCTCTTAGTTATGTTGTTATGTGTCAATGATGATTTTAGATGTTTGTATTTGTATTTTGTATTTTTATATTAATAAATTTTGGGCTTTATTATTAGCCCGTTAAATTGTCTTCTATGAGTGCCCCTGGCCCAAGTACGAGAACCGTATATGAACTTTCTACTACCTTCTGGCCAGTTCATATCTTCTTCGTGAAGAAAGCTGTTCGTTGTCCTGCTAACAGAAATTTAGGCAGGTTTATGCTGGATCAGTTTCTCTTATGTCTTGCATGTTATTATCTGTATGTATATATCGTTAATTTCTAGCTATTTAGTTTTTGTTTCGTGCCTTTGTTTGTTTCGGGTTTTGGTTTTGCTTTAGTTTGTGCAAAGTGGCTAACTGATTTGTGGATTTATGTATGAACTTGCCATTAACTGGTTTCCCTTAACGTTGGTATATGTTCATTAAGGTTTTTTTTTTTTGGGCACTGCCTTTGGTTAGTTGAAATATGAAACCAAAATAAAGCTTGTATTAGATGCGATGGTGTAAGTTTTTAAGCGAACCTCTTCACGAACCGTGTGCCGATACTTTAGATGCTACAAACCCACAGATTGTCATAGACTTGAGGAATAGTTCAGGAACCTGTAGCTTAAAGAGAAAGGGTAGTTTCGGCGTGGAGTCGGTGTCGAGTACTGTAGATGAAAAGCGGGTTAAGAAAAGTATCGATGAATGTGAGCCGTCAACGGCTCAGCTTAACTTCAATAGTATTTGTCTGGACAGCATGCTTTCACAACATCAGGTCCCTGATGTTCCTACATTTACAGGTTATTGTCTCACACTGTTTTGCGCCTTACATTTCTCTTCTCAGTCATTTCAAACTGACGCCGTATTATTTTCTTATTGGTTGCAGGGTTCCCGAACGTGCCGGTTGTTCTAGACTTTGAATTAGGGGTTATCCGTAGTGTTGCAAGTAGTTCAATGCCTATGAATAGGCCTATCTTTGCTCTAAACTCTGAGTCCCACAAAAGGAAGCCGGCACCCAAGCCGTGGTAGTGATTTCAAGAAAAGAGTTTATGCATATATGTCTGCATCCAAAGGCTTTGTAATTACCCTAACATCATGCTTTAATTCTGGCGCAGATGTAGTTCGTGAATATTATAATACCTCTGGGTCACACAAAAGGAGTCGCCGACAAGCTTACGTAGGTATGTGACAACATAGGTAGTTAATAGTGTTTCACAGTATAGGTCTTTGATTACTCCTTACCTTTTTTGCACTAACATTATTACAGGTAACCGTTGCCCACAAATAGACCCTGGATTTACTGAAACAAGGCGTACGAAAGTGGCGAAGGGTAAGCATGTCAGCAAATTTTGTAGTTTTACTTAATTTATGCTACATTTCTGTTGTAGTATCTTACTACAAGCTTATGTTTAATTGTTTCTCATTGACTCTATATGCAGGACCTCCGAGTGAATACAAAGCATTTGGGCCCTGCAAATGCGTGTGCCTACATTGTAACGCACAATTTTGGGAGGAAGAAAAATTAAGCACTTCATCGCCAACTTTAGGCCCTCTATATCACCGTTGCTGTCTAGGGGGCAGAGTGAAGGTGTTTATACCCCAAGAATACCGTTCTTTTATACACCACCTTTTTTTGGACAAGCATTTCCTGGAAAACAGTCGCGCATACAACCAAATGTTTACAATGACATCCTTGGGAGCTAATATAGACGAATCTCTTACAGATGAGCCTGCAGAGAAGAAACAAACACCAAAAGACGTTGGATCAACAGGTGTAAGAAAACAGCTGTTTGAAAGTTCAGCAGCAGAAGAACAGGCACCAGAGGCAAAGAAGCCGAAAAAAGATGACGAACCGCCTCAAGAATAGAACCAGCAATCTGCCACAAATGTTTTGTAACACAGCTCTGTAAAAATATCAACGTAACTGAAAAACTTGCTGCTACTAATATCGTTAATGTAACCACCGTAGGAACACTCTACGATATCTGCTAAGGTTGAAGTGCCTGAAGAAAAGTTCGCACAAATTTTGGACAAACCTTGCAGCAGTGCTGCAATAAAGTTAACCGTTTGTATTTCGTAACTAACGTAAGTGTTGACCAGCCCAGACAAAGCACCCCTGCCGCAACGCGGCGGGTGCCTATTCCTTGTTTGATACATAGGATTATTAGAATATTATGAAAAATAGCGAGCTACTTAAAATATAAGCTTTGTGCGACATACAACACTTAAAATAAATGCTACTTAATAAAGCTTATAAAAATAATGTATATTTTTTAGCTCGTGCTCCGTCTCAATCTCAACTTCATCTAAAGTTTCAACAACAGTGATTTTTGGCGAGCATACATGTATGTTTCCGAAAAACTACATACACTCGCACACATTACATGTACAAACCATTGCAAAAATGGACTCAGCATCTCTAATATTGAAATAGAAGGAAAAGACTTTGAAATGCAGAACTGATCCGGATGAAATTGGAAACTGATCTCAATGAAATCTTGGAAACTGGATGTGGATGTTGTGGCCTATAACAAGATCACATCGAGAGTTGAGACTACATTATTGTACGTGGAAGTTAAGAGTTTGCATGGTGGCCGGGATATGGGTTTGCGGTCTTTGATATGATTTTTTATGGACAACGTAAAAAAGAAAGTATCGTGGAGTAGTTTTAGGCTAAGAGATGCCAAAATATAATGGCTTCCAAATGCTAAATCCCAGAGGTAGAAGATAATTTTCTTTACCTCTTTTATTGTTAGGCACTATAACAAAGTTATACCGCTTGGTCGTGCAGTATGAATCAGCTCAATTAGCTGATACATTTAAATGAGGTGTCGTGCAGAACATGAATGTCATATGATATTAAGACGAATGTGCATGATAAGATACTAGTCGGATACCCGCGCATAGCGGCGACGATAAGTATAGTTATATGTGTTTGCTTACCCGTTTAGTGAATTCGTTTCACAACACTTCGAATGTATATGTGTTACTTGTATGTGTTTGTTTAGGTTACGGTAGCTTTTCCGTTACATCATTATTCCGCATATAAAAATACTCGCAATCTCTTACATGTCAAACACTCCCCAAAAATATATTTGACGAATCAAGATTGTATTGATTGAAAAAAAGGTTAACGTTGTAAAAATTTGAATCAAAAATAAAATAAACCCACTAAAAATATAAAAACTAAAAACTCATAAAAATATATCAAAATGGATGTTGAATTAAAGAGCATAAAATTTTAGAAAATATGGTGAAATTAGATTATAAAAAATAAATAGATAAAAGATATTTCGATTTGAAAATAAAGATGAATTTTAATTGGTAATAGCGTGTCGACTTTATAACTCGAAATTTCATTATCTTACTTTTTTTAGTGGTTAGGAGTTAGAGCAGGGTTTGTTAAGAATTGTGTACGCCATCTCATGATTGGAGCTTTTATCTTAATTTTGGTTGGGAGTTAGAGCTTGAAATGAGGTTTGGATTTTAAACGATTATATAGTAGTATAGAAGTATAGATTATTCTAGATAACTTCACCCTTTTAGGAAATTGTGGCAAGATCTGTTTGTTTTGGAACACAAGACAACAAATGGTTTCTAGGTAAAAATGTGTATGTACGATTTGTCCATCTCAAGCACTCGGATTATAATGAAATAACGATGGTTGAAGACATGGTACAATGCTTAATTTGCTACCAACTCGATATACTTTGTACTTTTGGTAAGTATGGAATCACAGTCTTTCAATATTAAGATCCGATGCTCATCTTTGAAATCTTTAGGTGCTTCACTAGATAGTTGAAAGGAAAATTGCACAGCTAAGGGGGTGACCAGACAAAAGATGCAAACAGGCAAGGAACGGAGTGAAATAACTGATAAATGTTTCCAAAATGTAAATATCACACGAGAAAACATTGAAACAAAAGCATAATATGAAGAAGCCAAATCATATCCAGTTTTGTCTTGCAAAATAGTAGTTAATATTTTGACATGGTTTAACCAAGGTATCAATCACCCTCACTGCCGCAGAACCTTGCTGGCAATTGGTAAAGGCAAGGAAGCCGTGTAGCCTGACCATGGTAAGTTAGTTTTTCTTCTGTGTTGCTCTTTTCGTTTATGATTGATATAATATGGCACCAAATAACCAAGAGTTCACCAAACGTGAATTCTAAAGTCGGAATAGTGAAGACATTTTAGTTCGGTAATAGCTTTCTGATACAATAAAATTCTTGATCCAAATGAAAAACTATATAAAGATATTCTACAATACCAGTTTGATCCTAAACCAAACCATTCAAACTTTGGAATACTGATTCAAAGCCAAATTTCTTTTCCGGTCTTTTCACTAAAGTTCATTAGAAACAACTTTGGATTGCATCCAAGTGGTTCTGAGCGAAGATGTACTCAATCAAGAACTAACTTTTGTACGCCGGTTCTTATGTACACTATGCTTTTGCTAATTTTTCAAAAACATACAAATCATCAAATATTGCAAAACATCAAGCCAGAGGAGCTACTGTTAAACAAAAAAAATCGTAAATATATATTTTGAATTTTTTCACCATTCTGATCCCAATGCTGATTCTTTACAGATTGGCACAAGATTTTAGTTGGGAAAATATGCTTGGTAACTATAAATTAATCTATACTACTTTATAACCCAACTATAAATTAATTAATACAAAAAGCATATCGACAATGAAATTAATTATTGCTTATTTATATTAGATGATCCATACACCTCACGGATAAAACCGTCTATTAAATTACATGTCAGCAGAATAATGGCTTAGAATAAGGATGAGAGAAGTGGCTTCTCAAAAGATTCTGGGCGACATATCGACAACTAGAGTCTCTTCAAGCAGAATAATGGCGAACAATTTCTCTTCAACCGAAACAAAAGGTTTTACGAAATGTTTAACATTTTCTTCATATCATAGTACTACACTTAGATTTTGTGGTCAAACTTGTCAGATCTTAGTTTTCAAAACTGAAAAGATGAATTTATAAACTTAACACTAACGTGTCACATCTCAGTTTCAAGTTTTCAGTCAAATATATTCTTGAAGTTCAGTCTTTGTGGCCATTTTATCGGTCCGTTGACCTCAAATGTCTAACTTCATGTGAAATATCATATTTCAGTTTTCATGTCAAACAAACCCATAATTACTAAGAGCATTGATCGGGATGACTAACTCGTATGACTAAACATATGTGTCAACATTCTATTGGGGACAGCAGGGGGACTCGCTTCTTCACAAACCAATAATTTATTGCCACATCTATTAGGCACACAATTAGTCACATATTTTAGGCCTCCCAATCCTTTTCCAATTACTAAACACATTTTAACAAGAATGTTTAAAAAAAAATCAAGTATAAAGGTGTTCCTTTTGCATCTACAATTTGTCTACAATAGTTAATTCTTGAAAATACAATGGGTTTCTACTACATTTTAATGATAGTGATGGTTGTCAAAACTAGATGTGACATGTTCGACCCATTTACTAGTGAGTGGGTTAATTTGTGTTAGTTTATCGCTAACAGGTTATATAATAAATTATTTAAGAAAAAATCTATAGTTTTTGGAATCATATTCGAGATATAAATTTTTTGATTAAACATCTAGAAGTTTTAGACAAAAAATGTTTCGGGTTTAACTTAAGCAGAACAAAATAAACCCATTTTGACCCGTTACACACTATCTATGACATGGGAAGTGGTCCAAGACCTCAAAGTTATAAGTCATACAATGTGTTAATCTTCTTACCACAGTTTTGTCATGCTCATACTGAACTAAGAAAATGCATCTGCAGCCCCTTATATCATGCAACTTTCTTTGAATATCGATAACTTGAGCATCATAATATCTTGCTTGATCTGGTTTCTCCTGATGATGTACGAAATGACATCAGATATTAGCATCAGATTATAGTTAGGTATGATGATGACACTCGCTACTATACAAAAATTGCAGAGCTTACTGACCTGGAAACAAAGTACAGTATCTCCAACCATGACTCTATTGCATTCCGAGTGCTCGAGTGGGACCGATCGTTCGCGGACATTTTTAACATGGACCCATTCATCTTCGTCATCCCCAAAACCAACATATCTTACAAGTACTTCCTGAAATGGATATGTTACATATTACAGTATAAAGTAATTATATTGTATATATAAACACGAAGAGTATATTGTATCTACTTAATCCCTAGCTGAAGCCAGAAGGTCATTATTGCTCAACTCCACTCAATGCATTTTAGATATACTATATTGAACAAATATAACCAATATATATTTGAACTGAAGTAATCAGTGAATATAGATGAAATTAAACAGCGCCTGTTGGACCTCTATTCAGAAGGATATTAATGAACTTGGTCGAAGTTAAAAGATATAAACTTACAGGTCCACCTGAACTAAGAAATCTGTGTGTAATAAAAGTCTCCACATCATACCTGCAAAAGCCACAAAAGTGCATATCAGACATACTATAATTTTCAACAATCGCATACCTGCTCAAAATCCAACTTTATGCATGATTTTTTATAAACAAGCTCATAAAGTTTGCCAATATGACAGATGTTACTAAAAGCAAGGGGTATGGTGGCGATTTGCCTCGCCGTTTCCAACGTGGCATCTTCGCCGGTTCGTTTCGCTCCTCGCCACGACACCACTCTTGTTCGCCGTTGGTGTTTTCGCCACTGGAACGACGAGGAAGAAGATAAAGAGGTTTCAGAATATAACCGTTGTTTAAACGGTTCGATTTTTTTTTTAAAAGAAAAACCTTTTTATTTTTAAATTAAAACTTTACCCGCCCTCTTATAAATAATACCCCATTTTTATAAAACCATTTACACACTACTCTTTCAAATCATTCACACACTACTCTTTCAAATCTTTATATCTTAAACAAAAAAAACATGAGTGGTTCAAATTCGGATTCCGATATTGATGATTTACAAGATATCGAGATGATTCTCGAAAGTTGCGTGTTATGGGCAATCGCTGCGAGCAGAAGCGAAAGTTCACGCTCCCGTAATTACATCTACCGTGACCGTGAAGTTGCTGAAGAACGTCTAATATCTGACTATTTTTCTGATTGTCCAAAATATCCGAACTACTATTTTAGGCGTCGATTTCGTATGAGCCGTAAACTATTCTTAGAAATAGTACAAGGTATTGAAAATCATATTCAAACTGTTGATCCTCTTCCACCTCATTTTGATTTCTTTAGAGTCCGACCCGACGCTACGGGTGTAATGAGTATGAGTGTTATTATGAAATGCACATCCGCCATACGCCAATTGGCCTCACGACCGCACCGATGCATTTGATGAATATTTGCAAATGGGGTCACACACGGCACGCGATTGTCTAGATTTTTTTACTATGTGTGTAATTGAATTGTTTATGCCCGAGTTTTTAAGAAAGCCTAATTTGAATGACATTCAAAATTTATATAACGCACATAACACAGTCCATGGGTTTCCGGGAATGCTTGGGAGCATTGATTGTATGCACTGGAAATGGAAAAACTGTCCCGTTGAGTGGCAAGGGCAATTTCATAGAGGTGATAAAAAATATCCAACTATTATGCTTGAAGCCGTTGCGTCATACGATTTATGGATTTGGCATGCATTTTTGGGGTAGCGGGTGCGAATAATGATTTAACTGTTTTGAATAATTCACCGTTATTCGACGACCTTCTTGATGACATCGCCCCCAAGGTTCCGTTTCAAGTAAACGGTGCAACATTTGAACACGGGTATCACCTAGCTGACGGGATTTACCCAGCTTGGTCATCTTTTGTCAAATCATTCTCGACTGCATATTCGGAGAAAAATGCCTTGTTTAAATAAAAACAAGAAAGGGCTCGCAAAGACGTTGAAAGAGCTTTCGTGGTCCTCCAAGGACGTTGGCATATTATAAGCCAACCGGCGTGTGCTTGGACTATCAACAAGCTACGAAGAGTCATGTACACGTGCATCATATTGCATAACATGATTTTGAAAGATCAAAAGTTTGCGATATCCGAAATGAACGATATTTATGTTTGTCCGCGAGCAAATATACAACGGACATGGGTTGAGCGATGCGATATACAACGGAAGAATGCCAAAGAACTACGTGATAAAGCAACGCACGCAAGACTTCAACGAAATATGATTGAACATTTTTGGCAACTACATCAGCAACAACAAGATTAGTTTAAATTTCGTATGTTTTTTTATTTCGCATTGTATTTTAAATTTCGTATGTTTTTTTTATTTCGCAGTGTACTTTAAATTTCGTATGTTTTTTTTTTACTATTGTATGTTGTATTTTAATTTTAAATGAATGAAATGAATTTAATTATGTTTGAAAAATATGGAAAAGAAATAAAATGAGGGTGGGTGGGGCCCAGAGGTTTAAGTTAGTTGTGATTGAGGGGTATTTTTAAGTGAGTGTGTTGGAGTGATGTAGAGGTGATGTGGCACAAGTGGGGCCCAAATGAAGAGGCTTGGGCTCACCACCATACCCCATGCTCTAAGACTAGTCGGGAAGGCCAAGGTGAGTGCCAAGTGAGTGTGCTAGTCACTCGTGAGTCCCATGCCATCCCAAAAAACTCACACGTGAGTCACTCAACCCAATGCATATAAAGGTGAGTGATTCACCTTGTTGATGAACGTGCCCTTCTTTCAAAATATTATCCGACCGTTTGGTTTGTAAAAAAAAAAAAAAAAAAAAAAAACAACACCTCCACTATCTCATTATTTCCTATATAAATACCCACCAAATTCATTTTACAAAACTAACTTAAACTCTTTATAAACACATCTCCTCATATCTCATTCCTTTAATTTTCAAATGAATTCCGAAACTTTTATGTTCACCGACTCTGAACAAGAAATTGAAAGTCGGAATTTAACTTTTATTGCAAAAGCGGTGTCATTTATTAGAAATAGCCGAAAACCAAATCGGCCGGCAATAAAACGGATTAATCGTGATCATTATGGTGTTCATGACCGTTTAGTCGCCGCATATTTTTCTGACGACCCTTTGTACGATGAACGTACATTCAGAAAGAGGTTTCGAATGAATCGATCTCTTTTCAACTGGATAGTTCGGGAGGTAACTCTTCATTGTTCGTTTTTTAGTGATAATATTGATTGCACCGAAAAAGAAGGCATTTCACTTTGATGAAGTGCACCTCCATAATCGTTAATTGGCATACGCGCGAACCGGATGCTTTAGATGAATATCTACAGATAAGTGAAAAACATCTCGTCGAGTGTTGATTTCTTTTGTAAGTCTGTTATGGAAATTTTTGGCCCAGAATATTTGAGGAAACCAACTATGACCGATGTCGTAAAGCTTTATCGACATCACGAAGAAGAACACGGGTTTCTAGGGATGTTAGGAAGCCTTGACTGTACAGATTGGGAGTGGTTTGGTTGTCCGAATGCACACAAAGGGCAATATGTTAGGCGTGATCATGGTTCGAATCCATTCATTTTGCTGGAAGCTGTGGCATCTCAAGACTTATGGATATGACATGCTTTCTTTGGTGTTTCAGGGTCGAACAATGACATCAACGTTCTTGATCAGTCCCCTTTATTTAACGATCTTAAGCGGGGATAGCACCGGAGATTCCGTTTGTTGCTAACGGGTAACTTACCCATTTGGTTACTATCTTGTTGACGGATATATCCGAATTGGCAACACTCGTTAAGACGATTTGAACCAAAGATGATGACCGTAAAAGAATAAGGTATAAGCAAAAGCAGGAATCGGCAAGGAAAGATGTAGAAAGGGCGTTTGGTGTTTTAAAGAAGAAATGGGCGGTACTTGCCAATCCCACAAAGATATTGACAAAAGAAAGAATCCGGAATATGATGTATACATGTATCATATTACATAATATGATACGAAAAGACAAAAAAAAGGCAATATCTCCCGAGTGGTACCCGGCGGAAGCACATCAGCCGAATGACTACATACGATCCGATGAAGAAATGCGAAAAGTTATGAGGTACATCAGATCACATCAAAACCTTCAGCGCCGATTTAGTCGAACATTTGTCTCGTAATATTTAATTTCATGTTTTATTGTAATATTTTTAATTTCTCAAGTCTGTGTAATGGTTTTAGTTTATGAATAGAAGTTTTTCTATTTCGTGCGGTTACATTTTAATTTTGTACATTCACGTTTTTATTTTCATTAGTTACGTTTATATATTTTGTAAAAAAAAAAAAAGTTTAGGTGAGTGAAAGTGAGTGCCTTGTCCACAGAAAGGTGAGTGTAAGGGTACTGGCAATGGATTCGGTTTGCCATTCGGTTTGGAGCATGCCGAGCGGCATGAGTGCTGCCTCCATTTCGGCTTGACGCGGCATGAGAAGAGGGAGATCAAATTCGGCAAAGTTTGCCGATTCTACATGGGAAAAAAAGATCCGTTGGTGCATTGAATGCGAGGCTGGTTCTATTCGGATTTTACATAATACCGGTGTTAATATTCACATGCATGGCTTTTGTAACTTGGCTTGTAGGAAACCGCTTTGGTGCAAGTTATTGTGCAGGAAACATTGAGTTGGCGCAAGTTTTTGTCCTTGGGTTGAAAAAAAGAAAACAAAGTCATGGTGAGGAAGATGACATCTTTGTGTAATATTCACTTTAGACCCTAGCGTTAGTAGATTTAACACTTTTATTCTTACCTTTTAGTTTTATTCTTAAAGATTTCATACTAACAAAATAAAACATTGTGATAAATCTTTATATGTTATACACACTCGATTACCTATTTAAGTATAAAAAAAGGAAAAAAAAAAAAAAAAATGAGGTATGAGTTAGGCATGGTTGCCACTAAAAATCTATTGTTAGGTATGAGATTGGTATGAGGTGAGATGGAGGGATATTATTGGTGGGTGATTAGGCAAAAGTGTTAGGCATGGTTGCCAGTACCCTAAGTGAGTGGAAGAGAGAGGAGAGAGAAAGCTGATGTGGTGCTGATGTGTAAGGTGAGTGTGTACATACCATGCCATCCGGCCTAAGCATTCTACTGTGGAAGTAACTTTTATCTTGCTATATGTAATCTTACCATGCATTATCATATGATGACTTTGCCTCAAATTCTAACTTTGACAGATCGATACCTTTTTCTCCTGCATAAATTTGTTGGATGTTATACAAAACGCCTATAGATAAATTTTACTTTACTTTTAACAGGTCAATAATCAAATATGTAATAACACCTCAAATCCTCAATACCAGCAAGAAGGATAACTTAGACAATTAATATTTAATGATGTCAATACCAGCAAGAAGTAATTTGAGGCGTAAAGAACAACATTTAGTCAGTATTTGTAAACAAACAAATCACCTTTAGACGTATCAGAAACCTCATTTCCATTTTTATGACGCAAACTTCTTGGGCACCTGACAAATTGTTGGGGCCATTTAGTGATGCATCTTTTGACAGGAGACCTTCCTGCCTATCATGGAACCAACTTTGAACCTAATATTTGAGCATAAGATTCGCGTGCAAATAAGTACACAAAGAACAATGATGTAGCTTTTCTTTATAGTATGTACAAGTATAGCTAAAGGGATACTTACATCGGTCCATTTAATAGCAGGTTTTCCAGCACGACCGCAGAACGGCTGTTCACCAAATCAAAGGAGCTTTAATGATTTTGTAACAATCAACAGAGAAACTTATACTCTATGTTATTGCAACACTCTATTTCTTTAAAAACTTTTCATGTCAAACTTAACACTTTTTCCATTATTACAATTACATATAAAACCGGTGCTCATGATACGAGTCTGCAAGATTCTTCTAGTTTCTCTTCACTGTATGGTCTTATTAGGTATGTGACAAAAATGTCTTTTCAAACCCATAACCCTCCCAGTGGATTGGGTTTGTTGTTGTTGTTGACAAAAATGTCAAATGATTTCATCAAACCATGTAACAGATCAAATGTTGCAATGTTTGTTAAATTTACCCAAAAGAACACATATTTAGAAACATGAAAGAATGGTAAAATTGAAAACAACTTAACTTTGCAAAAGACATAAAACAATGTGTACAAATTGCTTTTTTTACAGTGTGTAAGTATTGAACCATCAAGTGAAAGGAACAGCATGATAAAACTTTTTACTTTGATTGATTAGTTTTAGACTTTACTTATACGCATACACACATACACAAAAAGACTACAAATCTGTATAATCAAAGACATATAAGCATATAACCATTAGTTGCAGGGGTTGTGGACTTGCAAAAGTTGTAACTTGTAAACAAATTCAAACAAAAACCAGAAAATAATGATATTTGTGAAACTACAAAATCATAACTCACTTGAATCCTTTTGCTAGATACTTGAAGGCCTTCTGATCTAGATGTTCCCCTGATTCCTTTAGTACTCTCTCCATTTTCTCCATCTGTAAAGTTCATTAACAAAGATTATGCATACTCTTTTTTCAGTTATTCTAATAATGTTATAATATCAATTGAAAAACATGTTCTGTATGATAACGAGTTGTCCACGAAAATTCTAGTTCAATGTAGCAAAACCACATTATAGATTAAAATCGAAGTTGATATCATCATCACTTCCGTGAAGTCCACAGGAGTTACGCTTAGGAACTTTCAGCTGTGGTTTCCACAACAAAGACTGAACTGTAACTTGTTATTTTTTTTTAAATAAATATCTAATTATTCGAACTATATGGCTTACACACATCCGACCCTAACATGGTTCCGTAGGAACCAATTCTATATAATGAAGTTAAGTACTTAAACCAAGATTTGGCAAATCACGAGCCTGAAAAAGACTTAGCTTAACAGATTGTTCTCAAGCCAAGCTTCAAGCTAAAGCAAGCTTGGCTCATATAAACCTTAATCAGCTCTAAGGAAACAGGTTTTTTTTTTTTTTTTTTTTTGAAGGGCAAATCTATTTAACGAAATACATGTAAAATGATCCTATTTATAAAAAAAAAAAAAAAAAAAAAAAACAGATTAACTATAATCGAAGGGGTTTGAGACCACCTCCACACGACAGTCAGACACAAAATGGGTAAAGCAAGCCTGACCTATTTAAAAAGGTTTGCTCATAATTCATAATATTTTATATAATAAAAGAATTACATCATTTCGGAGAAATTTTGCAAAGCCTTCTTAGTGAAAAAAAATTAGACCAATAAGATTGCTCAATTTTGCCACGTAGTAAAATCGTGCGATGCGATTGG
>CM040239.1:164520294-164546225 GCA_022545495.1 Chrysanthemum lavandulifolium | reverse complement strand
AAGGGTTAAATCTCGATACGCGTAAATCAGAAAACCTAAAATTCTAAAACTTCTAGAAATGTTATGATATATAAAAAACACATATTTTTCTCGTTTATAATGTCTTATGAACATATCAGGATGTTTAAATGACGTTTAGACCTAAACGTAAATCTTAGACACGGTTTTGTGAAACCGCTAACTTAGACGCACGTTGCAAAAATGACCCGATGAGTGTCAAACTTTCGTATCATCATGGAAATAGGTTAACTTATGCGAATGAAAAATAAAAATATGGGAGTGAATAGTAAAAGATGAATAGTAAAAAATATGAATAGTAAAAATTACGAGAACGAATATTAACCAGAAAATGCGAATTGTTACAGTCTCTACCCATTAAAGATGAAGCGACGTCGATGAAAAGACGTGGTTACTTGCGGTGAATGGTTTCTAAGGTATCTAGAGATGTTATTCGATTCGTCGATTTGGAATACGGTGTAGGTTGAGGTTGACTTGACACAAGTGTAATATTGACCAACTTGTTCAATATACATATTTAAGGTGATATAGTTTCATATAAAAGTATGTTGGAAATGTTTAAGCTTGTTTCATGAAGTCTTTTGTCATAGGTGACACCTGAAAATGAGCAATATGAATTTTTTGGTATCCAATCTTGTAACGATGATGAGGGTGTATGTAGTGTAACTAAGGATGATTTGAGCTTTAAAAGTGCATCAAAATCTATTAATGAGCTTGAAGGTTCAAGGGTTGTGAAGATAATAATGGTGAATATATGAAAAGGCTCGTGTTTTTTATTTCGGGTTTTTTTTTTAGTTTTAGTGGGTTGGTGATGAAAGTTAGGAAAGAAGATATGGGAAAGATATGATGAGGGTTTTTGATAATGATGTTATGTTTGTAGGCTAGATAATATTGAAAGTAGCAGTATATAATATGGTGGTAGAAAATATTAAAAGAATCTGTGATGAGTATCATTTTGATTTGAAAAAATATACGTGAATAGTTGTGCGTAATAAGATTTATAAATAACTGCTTCAAGCATAACATAATCCCTCCCGAATTAAATATAGGTATCTAGGCTATATATAATTAAGGACCGATAATGTAATGTTCGGTTTACTTGTTATAATTCCCAGTGTTTAAATAGATTTAACCATATTGTTTGTAAAATAATAGTCGCAATAGCTCATGATTATATCGGAAATAGCTTATAAGAAAATGGTGTAACAATACAAGATGATAACAAGTCGGTGTATAATATGAAAAATCAAAATGAAAAAGAAAGTACAATAGATGGAAACTATCACAACGAGTTGATACAGAGAGTATATGGTCTTAAGTCATAAAAATTCCATTACTAGGGATAACATAAAGTAAGAGTTTTATTCATATAGTTGATCCGATACATATTCGTCGATTACAAAATCGAAACCTATTACAAGCTTCTTCAAAATTTACTAACTGATACTTTCAGTTTAGTAATAACAAGGTTTTACTACTACTAGTTATTACATAATTTTTACAGAGTTTACTAACTGAGTCTACTCAGTTTAGTAGTACAAAAGATAACTAGTATTATAACACTAGTCTATTGTGGGTTGGAGGGTTCTTGCGGCTCTGGTTGATCGGCATCTTGTTGGTTCATTGTGTAATGGAAGTATACGTCCATCACATTTGAGATAGTATAAAGTCCATACAACTCTTGAGCGATCTGTTGACGTTCCTGTCTGATCAGTGATGGTCTTGGTACTATCTAGAGTGCGTCATCCAACTCCTCATATGTGGGAATGGTAAATGGAAATGACGGTGATAGTGATGGGAAAGTAGGAGTAGCCTCCTGAGACTCGAAGGTCTCAGTGTCATATCTGACTGTCTCCTATGGGTTTGCCTCACGTGACGCTAATGCTTCAAGTAATTGGAAATTATCGTCTGATGATGAAGAGTAGTCCGGGGATGTCGAGGTATAGGCAGGTAAAAATAGTGGTACAGGTACATTGGTGGATGAAAAGGCGTCCTCAATATTCGAGTCCGGTGAAATGATAATGGGGTAGGTGAATGAAGACATGATGTCTACAAAAAGGCATATGATGTCAAAATAACTTAAGTATTTATATATAGATGATTAAATATGTCAAGTGTGTATATATCAATATACTAATATGTTCGTGAAGCATAAAAATGCCTAAATGTCACATAATCATCTAGAGGATGGAAGACATGGAGAGCGTAAGGATATAAAACATTTTTGTTGTAAAAGTGGTTATATTTTAGGTCACAATTAGACCTGTTTCTCTATAACTATAGCTCTGATACCAATATGTAACACCCTCAATTTCGTGAATGCAACGGAATTCAAGCTGGGTTTTACTATCATGGTATAACAGTCATAATAACAGAAAACGATCTCTAACTGAGTCGTTTAAAAAGGCTTATCATTCGATTTATTTGAAATATATTAGAGTTTACAAAATATAGGTCCCAGTAGTTTCACGGTTTACATCATACAAAATTTTTCTAATGATAATAAATTTTATAGCCTTGTAAATATCCGTGCTTCTCCTTGCCATCCTTTCCAGCCTCGTGTCTTATGGACCTGAGATAAAACATGCTTAAAACAGTTAACACAAAAGTTGCGTGAAATCCATAGGTTTACAATTGAACACAATATTTTTAGTTTAGGTTAATATTCACCCGTGGTTGGAAAACAAAACAGTTATTATTGCACTAAACTCATGACAACCAAAAACGTTAACAGTGAATCAATAGAAATTGATATAATAGTAACAATGGCCCTAATAATAGGTAATTTGCCAATTATACATAGAGTTCTCAAATATAATGCGTTTGTTTGTCGGGCCTGGTCAAACAAAAGGGTTTCATCAATCCCGATAGGCCTATCCACATTATTCGTATTCACTCACTTGTGATTAATGGTTCATGATGGTAGGGACTTAAGTTTGGCAATAGTGATACTTAGTGTTCAATAAAACATTCGGATATAGCATACAATTTCAAATCATTGTGTTCGGTTAAAATAAATAGCATGTATCTCCCCCAAGGGTTTTGTAAAATAATTAATCAATTTAAAAGTGGGGCTATGAACTCACATTGAGTAGATGATATTAAGGATATGACAAAATCGATGGATAAGCTGGGAAAACCTCTACGTACAACATAAAAATATGATGTCGAGTTTTAGGTTTGGTAATAACGAAGTGGAATATGAATGAATCTATATAAGATATTATATTGATCATGATTTTGTACATGGTGGTTTATATTAATAATGTATGTCATTTATGAAAACGATTTAGTTTATAAAACGTTTTTAGTTAATTATCATACTACCGTTCAGGCCATCATAATTCAGAGGTCATGTAGTAAACGTATGAGGAGCTAGGAAACGTTGTAAATCCAGCAACTCGTCAATACGTTCACCCCGAAGAGGCTCCTCACATGAAACTCCCTACTATCATAGTACTTAATAAGTAAATATATATTTTGCTTGATTTGATTAAATGCCATAAGTGTTAAAATAGTCATATAATTTGTAAAATTTAATTGGTTTACATCTTGTATAATTGATTTCAATCAAGTCTTATGTTTAACTTTAAGTTATAAAAATGATAAGTTACGATAATGTGTCAAAAACTGGTTTCTAGTAATATTTCTCTTTAATTGTAAAATCTACCTTTTCGATTGTCAAATAAACTTAGGAAAGTTTATGTTATTGTGGTATGTTACATTCTCAATATAAATAATAAGTTTTGTAAGTTATTTGACTTGATAATACGACATGTTTCACAAAAATTAGATTCTGATTCAACAAATTCGGGTTGAAAACAATCCACTTAATTTTTGATAGAAAGTAGCCCTCATTTTGCATTTTATGGTTAAAATCTCTTGAGTCTAAATGTAAGACATTATTACGGATAACTTTCGTGTTTTATATTTTTGATGAATCGAACAAGAAGGGCCTAAAAAACGCATTACAAAATCGTTACAAAATACTTTTAGCCATTACCAAGTTTTCTTTATAAATCTTGAACTTGTTGTAACTTTTGATTTAACAATCTATTTTGTATAATTCCAAAGGATATGATCTTGTTTTTAGATTATCTACAACTACATAATATCATTCAAGGTCTCGTGTTTACATTTATGGTGATAAAAACTAGCATAACATACTTGATTACTAGTTTACTAAACTAACTTTTTACATGAAATCATAAGCTAGTTTATTTACATATTTACTTGTTTTAAGGATTATGTACAACATGATCAATACACATAACATATATAACATAGAATTACACAATCTAACAAGCATGAAACCAAAGAAATGAGAATGATGATGATGATTCTAGCTTACAACTTTTGGCCTTTCTAGAAAGAGAAATCAAGGATCAAAGAACTAGAACAAGAGCTAGGAACCCTAGCTTCCAAATCCTTCAACCTCTTGATACCAACTTTATGATCACTTGGGAAAACACTTGAAACCTTCTTGTGTAGCTTGGAAATCACCAAAAGAAAGAAGAAACTAGAACTTGGATCATGTGAAACTTTATAAGAGCTTCAACAATGATAACTTGAAATCAAACATAAATATGTTATGAATTGTTTATTTGGGCGTTTGATATAAAGAAGAAAGGAAAAGATGAGTTCCTTTTATAGCAAGAATGAGGAGGTTAGTCTTTAGATATTTGTTAAGCTAACTAAGGAAGCTAGAACACTTGGAATGATCTTATGGCTAAATGGCTAATCACAAGCCTCATGCATGGTGACTCTTCAGAAATTCATTCCAAGGTAAGTAAAATAAATGACTAGGTTAAATTTGATATTATCTTGCTTTTACCGACTGAGTTTTGTCTCGGTAATCGCTATCATTAAGTATTTAAATCGCGAAACTTAAAACCGAGCATCTTAAAAATATAATACTTCTAAGAAATGTCAAAACTTATCATTATAATCTATAAAATTATATTAGATGAGTGATAAGTTTAACGGAGTGAGTAAACGCTGTTAAAACTAAAAAAGCGTAGGTTGAAAACGCGTAAAACGTAAAACGTACAAAGTTTACGCGAAAATGGGAAAAGTGAACTGTGATATTACAAATGTGATTATTATGAACCTAGAAGTCTTATAATGTCTAGACTGAGCCTAGTCTAGTGTCAGTTGGTGTTAAATGTCCGTTAACCTAAAACCAAAAGGGTTAAATCTCGATACGCGTAAATCAAAAAATGTAAAATTCTAAAACTTCTGGAAATGTTATAATATATGAAAAACACATATTTTTCTCGTTTATAAGGTTGTATGGTCATATCGGGATGTTTAAATGACGTTTAGACCTAAACGTAAATCTGAGACACGGTTTTGTGAAACTGGTAACTTAGACGTACGTTGCAAAAATGACCCGACGAGTGTCAAACTTTCGTGTCATCATGGAAATAGGTTAGCTTATGAGAATGAAAAATAAAAATACGGGAGTGAATAGTAAAATAGTAAAAAAAATATGAATAGTAAAAATTACGAGAATGAATAGTAACCTGAAAATGCGAATTGTTACAGGGAATAGATTAATTAAGAAGATAAAAATAAGAAGAATGAGAAATGTTTTTAGCCATATAATGTAAAGGATAATTTCATAGGAGATGCATATTTTTTGTATATGAAATGTGCGGCTGTGGTTATTTCTCATCCTTCTCGTTTTACTTTTATTTCTTATTTGATCCTTACTCGTATGTAGCCATCTTTTTTTTGTTATTATATACCTCAAACTTTTGAATTTCAATTTTTGTGTGTATTTAGGTAAGTAAAATGACATTTTACCCTTATTTTTTTTTGTAACCACTCTACTAATAGTAAAAGGTATTTTACATGAACAAATATACACAAAAGTCGAAATCAAAAAATTTAAGGTATATAAAGGTTAAAAATAGCTATATACAAAACTAGAAAGATAGGTAAATTCACAATATTTTTAAATGATCTTCACATTTATTATGAGAAAAATAACAAATAATACAATCTTATGGAGGTACAAATGTCAAATGTCCAATGGATAAAGAAAATACAAGTGCACTTTTGCCAATTGCCATAGGTGCAACAATCTCATCACATCTTATTAAATAAGTTACTAGAAAGCAAGAAAAAGCCTCAAAACTCACTACCACTACGCTTCCATATCCCCAACTCTTACAAAAACAAAAACAAAAGAGTCACAAAACTCCTCATGAAATGATGATCCCAAAATGGTCTCCTAATTGGGGTACTTTGATTTAAGTCAAGATTTTATACAACTTGTGCTTCACTTGATATTTTCAATTCTTTTGAGTGATCCAATACTAATGGAAGGAAATCTGCATTTAGTGTTTGGTGCTTCTTCTACTACGTGCTTGTGAGGCTAATCCATTTCCTTTCCTTTCCTTTTTTTTTACAAGACAAGAGTAAACGACAACCTTTCACTTATAACTAGGTTTGTGTTTGTTTTCTTTAACCTTATAAGTACTTTATTATGCTTTTAATGTTTGTATATATAAATTAAGTGTTTTTTCCATATGGGTATTTCATATCGTGAATGGGTTTTGTCTATAAAGTTATAAAGTTTGAATCTTGATTTGAATTTTGGTAATTTTAGTTATAATTTGAGCCAAGATTTGATTTTTTTAGAGTGAGTTTTTGATGTAGTTGTAAAATTCTGATCTTTTTTGTTTTTGGTGAAATTTTGATGTTTATGGTTGGCAAAATTTGCTGATTCTAGAGTGAGATTTTGATATATTTGGTGAAAATTTGGATTAGGAAGTTGTAGTGAATTTGGAGTGATGATGGCGGTGTCATCAAGCTGCAAAGGGGATTCATTGGGATGGATAATGGTAAGTATGTTCGGTATACGCCGGAGCAAGTTGAAGCTTTAGAAAGGCTGTATCATGATTGTCGAAACCTAGCTCACTTCGTCGGCAGCAGCTTATAAGAGAATATCCTATACACTTTCCAACATTGAGCCTAAACAGATCAAAGTTTGGTTTCAGAACCGAAGGTATCATTTCAAGTTCTTGATATTGACACATCTCATTAATCTTGGGGTAATATATTTTCAGATTGATTATCTAATTAGGAATTATCACGTTTTCAGATTGCATATCACTAGTTTTCAGTTAAGTGTTTATATAGCTGATTAGCTTACTTGAAAATGATAATTGTGTTTTCAAATCACGTAGTCTTTTTACAAAAGATAATCCTGAATACCCCCTAAATTGCATAACATATCCCATTGTAGATTAAGAGAATGGGGATGTAATACCTTTTAAAGTTTTTGTGGCTTTTTTTATTTACAAAGTTTATATTTTTATGTGTAAAGATGTAGAGAAAAGCAAAGAAAGGAGGCATCTAGGCTACAAGCTGTGAACAGGAAATTATCAGCTATGAATAAGCTGTTAATGGAAGAGAATGATAACTTGCAGAAGCAAGTTTCTAACTTGGTGTATGAAAGCGACTACTTCAGTCAGCAAACTCAAACGCAACAAAATTTGGCCTACTTAGAACTTGGATCTTCTTTTTATTCCCTAAATTATGTCAGTTTAGATTATGCTGATGTATCTTCTTGATCATCCTTTTAACGCTTTTAAATCATTTTATACAGGCGGCTCACGTCACGACAGACACAAGTTGTGAATCAGTGGTGACGAGCGGTCAACCTCATTGAGTCCTCAACATCCACCAAGGGATGCTAGTCCTGCAGGGTAAGTTAGCTGTGCACCAACCGTTAACCTTTTGTCCTACCCGTTCAACTAAAAAATAATAAAAAATAAAATAAAAATTGCTTTATGATTCTTGATTTACCATATGTTACATGTATTCAAATTTGAATAATGTGTTATTTTTTGTTGTTTTTTAGGCTTTTGTCCATTGCAGAAGAGACTTTAACAGAGTTTTTATCAAAGGCAACCGGGACTGCTGTGGAGTGGGTCCAAATGCCTGGGATGAAGGTTCTTTGCACTTACTTTAATCAGTGTTTTAAGATATTTAAATGGTGTTTAATCATTCCATTATCCTTTAATTAATATTATCTCTTAATTTAATCAGAATTCTTTTAAAAGAAACCTGCTAACCTTCTATGTCACATTAGAATCTCATCATTTAAGTCACTATCCTCCACATCCAACCTTTTTCTAGATTATTATTTTCTTTTTGGTTTTTGCTTTCCGTTTTCTTTACTATTGTTTATCTTTCTAAATCTAAAAAGCAAGAATATACCATCTGCTACAATTTCATTCATTTTAGTCATGTTTTATTTTATACGCATGCGTCACTAATAGAAATGAAGTTGTGAGTGTGGTTCACATTTATCGGACTCAGTATCACAAATTTTTTCATTCCAGGACCATATAATTGATACTCAAAGAAAACGTAGATAACATAAAAGAATGAAGACCTAACTTTGTTAATAAATTTATTCAGAATGACCCATGAAACCACTAAGTTTACTAAAAGAGTGATCTTGATTTGTCTCGAGCCTTTAAAAATGTCTTTATCATTATCGTCCATTGAAAAAAGCTTCTCTTTAATATATAATATGTCTCTAATTTCCCCATGTAACCAATTTTGCAGCCTGGTCCGGATTCCATTGGAATCATTGCAATTTCTCATGGTTGCACCGGTGTAGCATCACGTGCATGTGGTCTTGTCGGTCTTGAACCTACAAGAGTAAGTCCCTTGCCTTCAGCCTTCCTATATTTTGCTACGGCATCAAATATAGTTCCTATTAGTAAAAACTTATGTGTGACAATCGACATTAAACGTACTACTATTATCCTTTTATGGGAACTCAATATGTAAAGATATGAATACAAAGTTGTAAAGATAATTAGTTTGCACCTTAAATAGGACCCCACAAAAGCAATACTGATAACTGAGGTTCTTATTTAGGTTGCTGAAATCCTCAAAGATCGTCCATCATGGTATCGTGATTGTCGAGCTGTGGATGTTCTTAATGTGCTCACAACTGGAACTAATGGAACCATCGAGCTGCTTTACATGCAGGTTAGCACTCGATTTGATACTTGATTGCATACCCAACACCCTTGACACATGCAACAGGAACTAAGTTTTGATGGTTTCACTCTATTGTTGGTTTATTTTTTATAGCTTTATGCACCTACTACTTTAGCACCAGCACGCGACTTCTGGTTACTGCGTTATACATCTGCTTTAGAGGATGGTAGCCTAGTGGTACGAATAAAACAATTTCATTTCTTATTTTTGTTCTATATGTTCCTTTATAGAAACGTTGTGACTTTGATTTTGTTCAAATTAAGGTTTGCTAAAGTTCATTAAACAACACTCAAAATGGCCTAGTATGCCACCAGTGCCTCATTTCGTGAGAGCCAAGATGATGCCTAGTGGGTACCTCATACGACCATGTGA
The DNA here is from genome assembly GCA_022545495.1 of Chrysanthemum lavandulifolium. NCBI lineage: Eukaryota > Viridiplantae > Streptophyta > Magnoliopsida > Asterales > Asteraceae > Chrysanthemum > Chrysanthemum lavandulifolium. Next base: position 164,536,805 of record CM040239.1, on the reverse strand, counting down.
TGGTGGCGGCTCGATCATTCACATAGTTGACCATATTGACTTTGAGGTACGGGAAGGAAATTACTTTATATTTTTAAAAGTACTACTATATTCTGCTGAGTTATACTCACGTTATTTACTTATTTTCTTCTACATCATGTAGTCAGGAAGCATTCCAAGTTTTGCGCCCTTTATACGAGTCATCGACATTACTTGCTCAGAGGACCACACTTGCTGTATGATAATCTTTTGTCATCTTTTTATTTCCTTACATTTTATATATATACTTTCTTTTAACATTGTATTATTCTATCTTTTTGATTATAGGCTTTTCGCCAGCTGAGGCAGATTTAGCAAGAGATTACTCAACCGATGGTCACTAGTTGGGGAAGAAGACCGGCTGCTCTTCGTGCACTAGGTCAACGAATGAGCAGGTCGACTTTTATCTATTTCATTTATCATTTCATGGATTTTCTATAATTTTTATGTGTTAAAATATTAACAACTAATATTTTTGCAGAGGATTTAATGAAGCAATTAATGGTTTCACTGATGAGGGTTGGACTATGATGGAAAGTGATGGAATCGATGATGTTACCGTTCTTGTAAACTCGTCTCCTGATAAGGTCATGGGTGCTGCTCCAATGTATGCAGATGGATTTCCATCATCAATCAACAATGCGGTGCTTTGCTAAAGCTTCAATGCTCTTACAAGTAAGTTGGTCAAAGTCAAACACACCAGTTACAGAACTATAAATTTGTTTTGTATGTATCATACCTTCTATAAGTGATCGCCATAACGTTAAATTTCCACAGAAAAATCTACATGATGGCGATTTTGATATTTGTATAATTGAACTTTAATAGATGCCATGTTAATTTCAAATATGATGAGTGACAGGTTTTGACCATTAAAGCTGACTGAAGGATTTGCTAATAGGATTTTTTTTCTGATGGCAGAATGTGCCTCCTGCAATACTTACAAGATTCTTGCGAGAACATCGATCAGAATGGGCCGATAGCAGTATTGATGGTTATTCTGCTGCTTCAGTTAAAGCTGGTCCTTGCGGTTTACCATTAGCTAGAAATGGAAGCTTGGTGGGCAGGTTATTCTTCCATTGGCTCATACCATCGAGAATGAAGAGGCAAGTTACTTGATAAAGCTTGAAATATTCTATTTCTTTGCGGATTATTAATTCAAAATTCCTCTTTACAAACAGTTTATGGAGGTTATTAAGCTCGAAACATGGCTCATTATCGTCCGGATGACATGCTCATGCCTGCAGATATATTCTTTTGCAAGTAAGTAGTGGTCACTCGGTTTTTGTTGGTTATCATCTTGTGACCTTGACTTTGAAAAGAGCATCAATTTGATTTACTTTGTTTCCCAGCTTTGTAGCGGAGTTGGCGAGAATGCAATCGGTACTTCTGCTGAACTTATATTTGCTCCGATCGATGCTTCTTTCACCGATGATGCTCCACTCCTACCTTCCGGTTTTCGTATAATTCCGATCAATAATGTAACGGTAATTTAACCCTCTATTCAATTTAACTCTTTAAGGTAAATAAAGGGTTATTTATTTATTTTTCGTGATTTACACAGAATTCTCAGAATCCAACCGTGACCTTGCATCGACTCGAGGCGGGTCCACCTGGAAAACGATACAGCAGCAGATTACCTTGGTCAAAGTGGGCCCACAAAATCTGTTATGACCATAGCTTTTCAGTTTGCTTCGAGATTCATCTTCAAGAAAACATTGCAGCTATGGCTAGACAGTATGTGCGTAGCATCATAGCATCGGTCCAAAGGGTTGCATTAGCACTCTCACCGTCACCTTTTGGCGCTCGAAGTCTACAAGCCCCATCTGGTACCCCTGAAGCTCATTTGCTTACTCGTTGGATCTGTCAAAGCTTTCGGTAATTAAGTCTTTTGATTACTTGTACTTTTTGGATCATGCAATTATTGTGCCATGTCAAAATTTAATGTATGATGACGATTTTGTTATTTGTATGCAGTTTCTTTCTTGGTGAAGAACTGTTCAAAATGTTGATGAGCAAGTGATTCGATGCTCAAACACTTTGGCATCATTCAGATGCCATAATGTGTTTCTCTAAAGGTATGTCTTCTCTTCATACTCCATGCTTTTTAGATCAACGCTTTGTGTTTATATAGCTCAAAATATTATGATTCTGCAGGCTGTGCCAGATTTTACGTTTGCAAATCAAGCAGGGTTAGATATGCTCGAGACTACATTAGTATCACTTCAAGACATTACTCTTGACAAGATCTTTGAGGGAGGTGGTAGAGCGAACAATGTTTGCGCTGAGCTCCCATAGATTCTACAACAGGTATATATAGCTCGACTTAACTGGCACTTTATAATCAGATGTAATTTTTGTTGTTGTATTGATTATGGTTTCTTGTTGTCGTTTTTTAGGGTTTTGCTTGTTTACCTGGTGGTGTTTGCTTGACAAGCATGGGAAGACCTGTGTCATATGAACGAGCAGTAGCTTGGAAGGTATTGAATGACGAAGAGAACCCTCATTGCATAGCCTTCGTGTTCGTCAATTGGTCTTTTGTTTAAGTCTCCGAAAGTCGAAATAAAAAACTTGCTATTTCTAGAAAGACTAGGGTTAGAAAGCCAAACTTGTTGTTATACATCTATAGAAATATTTGAAGGGCTAAGGCTTTCTTTTGTTGTCATACACTTTTGTTGTTTGGTCCTTTGAGTTTACAGGATTCTTGTGCTTATTACTTTAATTTAAAGATTATTGAAATGTAGTTTTATTGTTTAATTATTTATTCATATCCTAAATTATCTTTTATTTTTGTTGTATATAAATCATCATACCTAGTTTCCCTTGGTTTTTAACTTTTAGTTTTGACTATAGGATTCTCTTAGTTATGTTGTTATGTGTCAATGATGATTTTAGATGTTTGTATTTGTATTTTGTATTTTTATATTAATAAATTTTGGGCTTTATTATTAGCCCGTTAAATTGTCTTCTATGAGTGCCCCTGGCCCAAGTACGAGAACCGTATATGAACTTTCTACTACCTTCTGGCCAGTTCATATCTTCTTCGTGAAGAAAGCTGTTCGTTGTCCTGCTAACAGAAATTTAGGCAGGTTTATGCTGGATCAGTTTCTCTTATGTCTTGCATGTTATTATCTGTATGTATATATCGTTAATTTCTAGCTATTTAGTTTTTGTTTCGTGCCTTTGTTTGTTTCGGGTTTTGGTTTTGCTTTAGTTTGTGCAAAGTGGCTAACTGATTTGTGGATTTATGTATGAACTTGCCATTAACTGGTTTCCCTTAACGTTGGTATATGTTCATTAAGGTTTTTTCTTTTTTTTTTGGGCACTGCCTTTGGTTAGTTGAAATATGAAAACCAAAAATAAAGCTTGTATTAGATGCGATGGTGTAAGTTTTTTAAGCGAACCCTCTTCGCCGAACCGGTGTGCCGATACTTTAGATGCTACAAACCCACAGATTGTCATAGACTTGAGGAATAGTTCAGGAACCTGTAGCTTAAAGAGAAAGGGTAGTTTCGGCGTGGAGTCGGTGTCGAGTACTGTAGATGAAAAGCGGGTTAAGAAAAGTATCGATGAATGTGAGCCGTCAACGGCTCAGCTTAACTTCAATAGTATTTGTCTGGACAGCATGCTTTCACAACATCAGGTCCCTGATGTTCCTACATTTACAGGTTATTGTCTCACACTGTTTTGCGCCTTACATTTCTCTTCTCAGTTATTTCAAACTGACGCGTATTATTTTCTTATTGGTTTCAGGGTTCCCGAACGTGCCGGTTGTTCTAGACTTTGAATTAGGGGTTATCCGTAGTGTTGCAAGTAGTTCAATGCCTATGAATAGGCCTATCTTTGCTCTAAACTCTGAGTCCCACAAAAGGAAGCCGGCACCCAATGGTGAGCCGTGGTAGTGATTTCAAGAAAAGAGTTTATGCATATATGTCTGCATCCAAAGGCTTTGTAATTACCCTAACATCATGCTTTAATTCTGGCGCAGATGTAGTTCGTGAATATTATAATACCTCTGGGTCGCACAAAAGGAGTCCCGACAAGCTTACGTAGGTATGTGACAACATAGGTAGTTAATAGTGTTTCACAGTATAGGTCTTTGATTACTCCTTACCTTTTGCACTAACATTATTACAGGTAACCGCTGCCCACAAATAGACCCTGGATTTACTGAAACAAGGCGTCGACAGTGGCGAAGGGTAAGCATGTCAGCAAATTTTGTAGAGTTACTTAATTTATGCTACATTTCTGTTGTAGTATCTTACTACAAGCTTATGTTTAATTGTTTCTCATTGACTCTATATGCAGGACCTCCGAGTGAATACAAAGCATTTGGGCCCTGCAAATGTGTGTGCCTACATTGTAACGCACAATTTTGGGAGGAAGAAAAATTAAGCACTTCATCGCCGACTTTAGGCCCTCTATATCACCGTTGCTGTCTAGGGGCTGAGTGAAGGTGTTTATACCCCAAGAATACCGTTCTTTTATACACCACCTTTTTTTGGACAAGCATTTCCTGGAAAACAGTCGCGCATACAACCAAATGTTTACAATGACATCCTTGGGAGCTAATATAGACGAATCTGTTACAGATGAGCCTGCAGAGAAGAAACAAACACCAAAAGACGTTGGATCAACAGGTGTAAGAAAACAGCTGTTTGAAAGTTCAGCAGCAGAAGAACAGGCACCAGAGGCTAAGAAGCTGAAAAAAGATGACGAACCGCCTCAAGAATAGAACCAGCAATCTGCCACAAATGTTTTGTAACACCGCTCTGTAAAAATATCAACGTAACTGAAAAAACTTGCTGCTACTAATATCGTTAATGTAACCACCGTAGGAACACTCTACGTATATCTGCTAAGGTTGAAGTGCCTGAAGAAAAGTTCGGCACAAATTTTGGACAAACCTTGCAGCAGTGCTGCAATAAAGTTAACCGTTTGTATTTCGTAACTAACATAAGTGTTGACCAGCCCAGACAAAGCACCCCTGCCGCAACGCGGCGGGTGCCTATTCCTTGTTTGATACATAGGATTATTAGAATATTATGAAAAATAGCGAGCTACTTAAAATATAAGCTTTGTGTGACATACAACACTTAAAATAAATGCTACTTAATCAAGCTTATAAAAATAATTTATATTTTTTAGCTCGTGCTCCGTCTCAATCTCAACTTCTATCTAAAGTTTCAACAACAGTGATTTTTGGCGAGCATACGTGTATGTTTCCGAAAAACTACATACACTCGCACACATTACATGTACAAACCATTGCAAAAATGGACTCAGCATCTCTAATATTGAAATAGAAGGAAAAGACTTTGAAATGCAGAACTGATCCGGATGAAATTGGAAACTGATCTCAATGAAATCTTGGAAACTGGATGTGGATGTTGTGGCCTATAACAAGATAACATCGAGAGTTGAGACTACATTATTGTACGTGGAAGTTAAGAGTTTGCATGGTGGCCGGGATATGGGTTTGCGGTCTTTGATATGATTTTTTATGGACAACGTAAAAAAGAAAGTATCGTGGAGTAGTTTTAGACTAAGAGATGCCAAAATATAATGGCTTCCAAATGCTAAATCCCAGAGGTAGAAGATAATTTTCTTTACCTCTTTTATTGTTAGGCACTATAACAAAGTTATACCGCTTGGTCATGCAGTATGAATCAGCTCAATTAGCTGATACATTTAAATGAGGTGTCGTGCAGAACATGAATGTCATATGATATTAAGACGAATGTGCATGATAAGATACTAGTCGGATACCGCGCGCAAGCGGCGGCGATAAATATAGTTAGTATGTGGTTTGCTTTTGAATTTAGTGAATTCGGTTTGCAACACTTCGAACGAGCATGTGTTACTTGTATGGTTTTGCTTAGGTTAACGGTGAGCCTTAAGTTACGTCATTATTCCAGATATAAAATAATACTCTTGCGCAATCTCATACATATCAAACACTCCCCAAAAATATATTGGCCTAATCAAGATTGTATTGATTGAAAAAGCGGTTAACGCTGTAAAAATTTGAATCAAAATAAAATAAACCAGCTAAAAATATAAAAACTAAAAACTCATAAAAATATATCAAAATGGATGTTGAATAAAAGAAGCGTAAAATTTAGAAAATATGGTGAAATTAGATTATAAAAAAATAAATAGATAAAAAGATATTTCGATTTGAAAATAAGCATTAATTTTAATCGGTAATAGTACGTGTCGACTTTATAACTCGAAACTGTTATCTTTTTTTTAGTGTACAGAGGAGCAGAATTTGAGTATGTTAAGAATCGTTATACGCCATCTCACGACGGAAATTTTTATCTTAATTTTTGGTTGAAAGTTAGCACTGAAACGCGCTTCGGATTTTAAACGATTATATAGAAGAGATAGAAGTATAGATTATTCTAGATAACTTCACCCTTTTAGGAAATTGTGGCAAGATCTGTTTGTTTTGGAACACAAGACAACAAATGGTTTCTAGGTAAAAATGTGTATGTACGATTTGTCCATCTCAAGCACTCGGATTACAATGAAATAACGATGGTTGAAGACATGGTACAATGCTTAATTTGCTACCAACTCGATATACTTTGTACTTTTGGTAAGTATGGAATCACCGTCTTTCAATATTAAGATCCGATGCTCATCTTTGAAGTCTTTAGGTGCTTCACTAGATAGTTGAAAGGAAAATTGCACAGCTAAGGGGTGACCAGACAAAAGATGCAAACAGGCAAGGAACGGAGGAAATAACTGATAAATGTTTCCAAAATGTAAATATCACACGAGAAAACATTGAAACAAAGCATAATATGAAGAAGCCAAATCATATCCAGTTTTGTCTTGCAAAATAGTAGTTAATATTTTGACATGGTTTAACCAAGGTATCAATCACCCTCACTGCCGCAGAACCTTGCTGGCAATTGGTAAAGGCAAGGAAGCCGTGTAGCCTGACCATGGTAAGTTAGTTTTTCTTCTGTGTTGCTCTTTTCGTTTATGATTGATATAATATGGCACCAAATAACCAAGAGTTCACCAAACGTGAATTCTAAAGTCGGAATAGTGAAGACATTTTAGTTCGGTAATAGCTTTCTGATACAATAAAATTCTTGATCCAAATGAAAAACTATATAAAGATATTCTACAATACCAGTTTGATCCTAAACCAAACCATTCAAACTTTGGAATACTGATTCAAAGCCAAATTTCTTTTCCGGTCTTTTCACTAAAGTTCATTAGAAACAACTTTGGATTGCATCCAAGTGGTACTGAGCGAAGATGTACTCAATCAAGAACTAACTTTTGTACGCCGGTTCTTATGTACACTATGCTTTGCTAATTTTTCAAAACATACAAATCATCAAATATTGCAAAACATCAAGCCAGAGGAGCTACTGTTAAACAAAAAAATCGTAAATATATATTTGAATTTTTTCACCATTCTGATCCCAATGCTGATTCTTTACAGATTGGCACAAGATTTTAGTTGGGAAAATATGCTTGGTAACTATAAATTAATCTATACTACTTTATAATCGATTTATTCCTTCCAGCTGCTTAACATGAAGATATATTATAACGAGATAAGGAGCCCAATCACTGTTTAAACAAACTTCTAAAAAATTAAAGTGAAAGAAATTAATTATAAAACGACGTATGCAATCATAAAAATTCATCTTTATTTTCAAATTAAAATATCTTTTATCTACTTATTTATATTATAATCTAATTTCACCATATTTTCTACAAATTTTATCTGATTTTAGTTTTATATTTTTAGTGGGTTTATTTTATTTTAATTCAAATTTTACAACTTTAACTTGCTATAATCTTGATTCGTCAAAATCATATACTTTGTGGGAGTGTTTGACGAGAGATTGGCGCGGAATAATGATGTCGCGTGAAGAAACAAACACTTTTAGTTCGAGGTAAACAATTCATGCTTATAACTATACTTATCGTAACCACCGCCTCATCACATCACCACCTCAAATTAATAATAATCGGCATCCGCCGCCGCATTCTTGGCATGCTTCTAAGATACAAAGCATATCGACAATGTTGCTAGATGATCCATACACCTCACGGATAAAACCGTCTATTAAATTACGTGTCAGCAGAATAATGGCTTAGAGGATGAGAGAAGTGGCTTCTAAGATTCTGGGCGACATACAGAGTCTCTTCAACCGAACAATTTCCTGGAAACAAAAGGTTTTACGAAATGTTTAACATTTTCTTCATATCATAGTACTACACTTCGATTTTTGTGGTCAAACTTGTCAGATCTTAGTTTTCAAAACTGAAAAGATGAATTTATAAACTTAACACTAACGTGTCACATCTCAGTTTCAAGTTTTCAGTCAAATATATTCTTGAAGTTCAGTCTTTGTGGCCATTTTATCGGTCCGTTGACCTCAAATGTCTAACTTCATGTGAAATATCATATTTCAGTTTTCATGTCAAACAAACCTATAATTATTAAGAGCGTTGATTGGGATGACTAACTGGTATGACTAAACATACGTATCAACATTCTATCGGACAAGAGGACTAGCTTCTTCACAAACCAATAATTTATTCTTGCATCTATTGAGCACAATTAGTAACATATTTTAGGCCCAAACATTTTCCAATTACTAAACACATTTTAACAAGAATGTTTAAAAAAATCAAGTATAAAGGTGTTCCTTTTGCATCTACAATTTGTCCACAATAGTTAATTCTTGAAAATACAATGGGTTTCTACTACATTTTAATGATAGTGATGGTTGTCAAAACTAGATGTGACATGTTCGACCCATTTACTAGTGAGTCGGTTAATTTGTGTTAGTTTATCGCTAACAGGTTATATAATAAATTATTTAAGAAAAAATCTATAGTTTTTGAATCATATTCGAGATATAAATTTTTGATTAAACATCTAGAAGTTTTAGACAAAAAATGTTTCGGGTTTAACTTAAGAACAAAATAAACCCATTTTGACCCGTTACACACTATCTATGACATGGAAGTGGTCCAAGACCTCAAAGTTATAAGTCATACAATGTGTTAATCTTCTTACCACAGTTTTGTCATGCTCATACTGAACTAAGAAAATGCATCTGCAGCCCTTATATCATGCAACTTTCTTTGAATATCGATAACTTGAGCATCATAATATCTTGCTTGATCTGGTTTCTCCTGATGATGTCGAAATGACATCAGATATTAGCATCAGATTATAGTTAGGTATGATGATGACACCGCTACTATACAAAAATTGCAGAGCTTACTGACCTGGAAACAAAGTACAGTATCTCCAACCATGACTCTATTGCATTCCGAGTGCTCGGTGGGACCGATCGATTCGCGGACATTTTAACATGGACCCATTCATCTTCGTCATCCCCAAAACCAACATATCTTACAAGTACTTCCTGAAATGGATATGTTACATATTACAGTATAAAGTAATTATATTGTATATATAAACACTAAGAGTATATTGTATCTATTTAATCCCTAGCTGAAGCCAGAAGGTCATTATTGCTCAACTCCACTCAATGCATTTTAGATATACTATATTGAACAAATATAACCAATATATATTTGAACTGAAGTAATCAGTGAATATAGATGAAATTAAACAGCGCCTGTTGGACCTCTATTCAGAAGCATATTAATGAACTTGGTCGAAGTTAAAAGATATAAACTTACAGGTCCACCTGAACTAAGAAATCTGTGTGTAATAAAAGTCTCCACATCATACCTGCAAAAGCCACAAAAGTGCATATCTGACATACTGTAATTATCAACAATCGCATACCTACTCAAAATCCAACTTTATGCATGATTTTTATATAACAAGCTCATAAAGTTTGCCAATATGACAGATGTTACTAAAAGCAAGGGGTATGGTGGCGATTTGCCTCGCCGCTTCCAACGTGGCATCTTCGCCGTCTCGCTGGCTCCACCATGACACCACTCTTGTTCGCCGCTGGTGTTTTCGCTTAATCGGAGCAGCGATGAAGAAGATAAAGAGGTTTGAGAATATAACCGTTGTTTAAGCGGTTCGATTTTTTTAAAAGAAAAACCTTTATTTTTTAATTAAAACTTTACCCGCCTCTTATAAATAATAATTCCATTTTTATAAAACCATTTACACACTACTCTTTCAAATCATTCACACACTACTCTTTCAAATCTTTATATCTTAAACAAAAAAAACATGAGTGGTTCAAATTCGGATCTCGATATTGATGATTTACAAGATATCGAGATGATTCTCGAAAGTTGGAGTGTTACGGGCAATCGCTGCTTAATAGAAGAAAGTTCACGCTCCCGCAATCATATCTCCGTGACCGTGAAGGTCAAGAACGTCTAATATCCGACTATTTTCCGATTGTCCAAAATATCCGAACTACTATTTTAGGCGTCGATTTCAGATGAGCCGTAAACTATTCTTAGAATAGTATAAAATTATTGAAAATCATATTCAAACCGATCCTCTTCCACCTCATTTTGATTTCTTTAGAGTCCGACCCGGCGCCACGGTGTAATGAGTATGAGTGTTATTATGAAATGCGCATCCGTTCACACGCCAATCGCCCACTGTGCCACTTACGACGATTTGATGAATATTTGCAAACGGGGTCACACACTGCACGCCGATTGTCTAGATTTTTTACTATGTGTGTAATTGAATTGTTTATGCCCGAAGTTTTTAAGAAAGCCTAATTTGAATGACATTCAAAATTTATATAACGCACACACAGTCCACGGGTTTCCGGGAATGCTGGGAGCATTGATTGTATGCTGTGGAAATGGAAAACCTGCCCCGCTGAGTGGCAAGGGCAATTTCATAGAGGTGATAAAAATATCCAACTATTATGCTTGAAGCCGTCAAGGCATACCATTTATGGATTTGGCATGCATTTTTGGGGTAAAGCGTGCGAATAATGATTTAACTGCTTTGAATAATTCACCGTTATTCGACGACCTTCTTGACGACATCGCTTCCCAAGGTTCCGCTTCAAATAAACGGTGCAACATTTGAACACGGGTATCACCTAGGCGGATGGGATTTACCCGGCTTGGTCATCTTTTGTCAAATCATTCTCGATTGCATATTCGGAGAAAAATGCCTTGTTTAAATAAAAACAAGAAAGGGCTCGCAAAGGCGTTGAAAGAGCTTTCGCGGTCCTCCGCGACGTTGGCATATTATAAGCCAACCGGCGCGTGCTCGACTATCAACAAGCTACGAAGAGTCATGTACACGTGCATCATATCGCATAACATGATTTTGAAAGATCAAAAGTTTGCGATATCCGAAATGAGCGATATTTATGTTTGTCCGCGAGCAAATATACAACGGACACGGGTTGAGAAAGGCGATATACAACGGAAGAATGCCAAAGAACTACGCGATAAAACAACGCACGCATGAAGACTTCAACGAAATATGATTGAACATTTTTGGCAACTACATCAACAACAACAAGATTAGTTTAAATTTAGTATGTTTTTTTATTTCGCATTGTATTTTAAATTTCAGTATGTTTTTATTATATCGCAGTGTACTTTAAATTTAGTATGTTAAATTTTACTATTGTATGTTGTATTTTAATTTTAAATGAATGAAATGAATTTAATTATGTTTGAAAATATGGAAAAGAAATAAAATGAGGTGGGTGTAAATTGAGGTTTAAGTTAGTTGTGATTGATGGCTATTTGTAAGTGAGCGACGTGGAGTTATGCTGAGGTGACAAAGCACAGTGGGGCCCAAATGAAGAGGCTTGGGCTCACCACCATACCCCATGCTCTAAGACTAGCTCTGGAAGGCCAAGTGAAAAGGCCGAGTGAGGTGTGCTAGTCACTCGTGGGTCCCATGCCATCCCAAAAACTCACACGTGAGTCACTCAACCTAATGCATATAAAGGTGAGTGATTCACCTTGTTGATGAACGCGCCTTCTTTCAAAATATTATCCGACCGCTTGGTTTGTAAAAAAAAACAACAAAAAAAAAAAAACCACCTCCACTATCTCATTATTTCCTATATAAATACCCACCAAATTCATTTTACAAAACTAACTTAAACTCTTTATAAACACATCTCCTCATATCTCATTCCTTTAATTTTCAAATGAATTCCGAAACTTTTATGTTCACCGACTCTGAACAAGAAATCGAAAGTCGGAATTTAACTTTTATTGCATTAGCGGTGTCATTTATTAGAAATAGCCGAAAACCAAATCGGTGAAGCAATAAAGCGGATTAATCGTGATCATTATGGTGTTCATGACCGCTTAGTCGCCGTGATATTTTCCGACGACACTTAGTACGATGAGCGTATATTCTGAAAAGAGGTTTCGAATGAATCGATCTCTTTCAAGCCGGATAGTTCGGGAGGTAACTCTTCATTGTTCGCTTTTTAGTGATAATATTGATTGCATCAAAAAGAAGGCATTTCGCATTGATGAAGTGTAACTCCGCAATCATTAATTGGCATACGGTAGCGAACCCGGATGCTTTTAGATGAATATCTGAGATAAGTGAAAAACATCTCGTCGGTGCTGATTTCTTTTGTAAGTCCACATGGAAATTTTTGGCCCGTAATATTCGAGGAAACTAACTATGACCCGATGTCGTAAAGCTTTATCGACATCACTAAGAAGAACACGGGTTTCTAGGGATGTTAGGAAGCCTCGACCGCATGTGATTGGGAGTGGTTTGGCTGTCCGAATGCACAAAGGGCAATATGTTAGGCGTGATCATGGTTCGAATCCATTCATTTCTTTGAAGCATGGCATCTCAAGACTTATGGATATGACATGCTTTCTTTTGTGTTTCGTGGTAGAACAATGACATCAACGTTTTGATCGATCCCCTTTATTTAACGATCTTAAGCGGGGATAGCACCGGAGATTCCGCTTTGTTGCTAACGGGTAACTTACCCATTTGGTTACTATCTTGTTGACGGATATATCCGAATTGGCAACACTCGTTAAGACGATTTCGTAACCCACTGGAATGACCATAAAAGAATAAGGTATAAGCAAAAGCGAGGAATCGGCAAGGAAAGATGTAGAAAGGCGTTTGGTGTTTTAAAGAAGAAATGGGTAGTACTTGCCAATCCCACAAAGATATTGACAAAAGAAAGAATCCGAATATGATGTATACATGTATCATATTACATAATATGATACTAAAAGACAAAAAAGGCAATATCTCCAGAGTGGTACCCGAAGCTAACATCATCACCGAATGACTACATACGATCCGATGAAGAAATGCGAAAAGTTATGAGGTACATCAGATCACATCAAAACCTTCAGCGCCGATTTAGTCGAACATTTGTCTCGTAATATTTAATTTCCTGTTTTATTGTAATATTTTTAATTTCTCAAGTCTGTGTAATGGTTTTAGTTTATGAATAGAAGTTTTTCTATTTCGTGCGGTTACGTTTTAATTTTGTACGTTCACGTTTTTATTTTCATTAGTTACGTTTATATATTTTGTAAAAAAAAAAGTTTAAAGGTGAGTGAAAGTCGGTTTCATGTCGCGAGAAGGCGAGTGTAAGGGTGCCGCAATGGATTCTGTTTGCTATTCGGTTTGGAGCATGCCGACGGCACGAGTCTGCTTCCTCCATTTCGCTTGACGCTGCATGAGAAGTGGAGATCAAATTCGCAAAAGTTTGCCGATTCTATCATGGGAAAAAAGATCCGCAGGTGCATTGAATGGTATCGGTTCTATTCGGATTTTACATAATACCGTGTTAATATTCACATGCATGGCTTTTGTAACTTGGCTTGTAGGAAACCGCTTTGGTGCAAGTTATTGTGCAGGAAACATTGAGTTGGCGCAAGTTTTGTCCTTGGGTTGAAAAAAGAAAACAAAGTCATGGCGAGGAAGATTACATCTTTGTGTAATATTCACTTTTTAGACCCTAGCGTTAGTAGATTTAACACTTTTATTCTTACCTTTTAGTTTTATTCTTAAAGATTTCATACTAACAAAATAAAACATTGTGATAAATCTATATATGTTACACACTGACGATTACCTATTTAAGTATAAAAAGGAAAAAAAAAACGATGCATGAGGTATGAGTTAGGCATGGTTGCTACTAAAAATCTATTGTTAGGTATGAGATTGGTATTGCGAGGGTGAGATGGAGGATATTATTGGCGGGTGATTAGGCAAAAGTGTTAGGCATGGCTGCGCAAGACCCTATGAAAGTGGAAGAGAGAGAGAGAGAGAAAAGTTCGATGTGGTGCCAATGTGTACAGTGAGTGTGTACATACCATGCCATCCGGCCTAAGCATTCTACTGTGGAAGTAACTTTATCTTGCTATATGTAATCTTACCATGCATTATCATATGATGACTTTGCCTCAAATTCTAACTTTGACAGATCGACACTTTTTCTCCTGCATAAATTTGTTGGATGTTATACAAAACGCCTATAGATAAATTTTACTTTACTTTTAACAGGTCAATAATCAAATATGTAATAACACCTCAAATCCTCAATACCAGCAAGAAGGATAACTTAGACAATTAATATTTAATGATGTCAATACCAGCAAGAAGTAATTTGAGGCGTAAAGAACAACATTTAGTCAGTATTTGTAAACAAACAAATCACCTTTAGACGTATCAGAAACCTCATTTCCATTTTTTATGACGCAAACTTCTTGGGCACCTGACAAATTGTTGGGGCCATTTAGTGATGCATCTTTTGACAGGAGACCTTCCTGCCTATCATGGAACCAACTTTGAACCTAATATTTGAGCATAAGATTCGCGTGCAAATAAGTACACAAAGAACAATGATGTAGCTTTTCTTTATAGTATGTACAAGTATAGCTAAAGGGATACTTACATCGGTCCATTTAATAGCAGGTTTTCCAGCACGACCCGCAGAACGGCTGTTCACCAAATCAAAGGAGCTTTAATGATTTTGTAACAATCAACAGAGAAACTTATACTCTATGTTATTGCAACACTCTATTTCTTTAAAAACTTTTCATGTCAAACTTAACACTTTTTCCATTATTACCATTACATATAAAACCGGTGCTCATGATACGAGTCTGCAAGATTCTTCTAGTTTCTCTTCACTGTATGGTCTTATTAGGTATGTGACAAAAAAATGTCTTTTCAAACCCATAACCCTCCCAGCGGGATTGGGTTTGTTGTTGTTGTTGACAAAAAAATGTCAAATGATTTCATCAAACCATGTAACAGATCAAATGTTGCAATGTTTGTTAAATTTACCCAAAAGAACACATATTTAGAAACATGAAAGAATGGTAAAATTGAAAACAACTTAACTTTGCAAAAGACATAAAACAATGTGTACAAATTGCTTTTTTTTTACAGTGTGTAAGTATTGAACCATCAAGTGAAAGGAACAGCATGATAAAAACTTTTTTACTTTGATTGATTAGTTTTAGACTTTACTTATACGCATACACACATACACAAAAAAGACTACAAATCTGTATAATCAAAGACATATAAGCATATAACCATTAGTTGCAGGGGTTGTGGACTTGCAAAAGTTGTAACTTGTAAACAAATTCGAAACAAAAAACCAGAAAATAATGATATTTGTGAAACTACAAAATCATAACTCACTTGAATCCTTTTGCTAGATACTTGAAGGCCTTCTGATCTAGATGTTCCCCTGATTCCTTTAGTACTCTCTCCATTTTCTCCATCTGTAAAGTTCATTAACAAAGATTATGCATACTCTTTTTCAGTTATTCTAATAATGTTATAATATCAATTGAAAAACATGTTCTGTATGATAACGAGTTGTCCATTTAAAATTCTAGTTCAATGTAGCAAAACCACATTATAGATTAAAATCGAAGTTGATATCATCATCACTTCCGTGAAGTCCACAGGAGTTACGCTTAGGAACTTTCAGCTGTGGTTTCCACAACAAAGACTGAACTGTAACTTGTTATTTTTTTAAATAAATATCTAATTATTCGAACTATATGGCTTTACACACATCCGACCTAACATGGTTCCGTAGGAACCAATTCTATATAATGAAGTTAAGTACTTAAACCAAGATTTGGCAAATCACGAGCCTGAAAAGACTTAGCTTAACAGATTGTTCTCAAGCCAAGCTTCAAGCTAAAGCAAGCTTGGCTCATATAAACCTTAATCAGCTCTAAAAACAGGTTTTTTTTTTTTTTTTTTTTTGAAGGGCAAATCTATTAAATCTAAATACATAAAAATGATCCTATTTATAAAAAAAAAAAAAAAAATAAAAAAATGAGCTAACTATAATCGAAGGGGTTTGAGACCACTCACCACACGACAGTCGGACACAAATGGGTAAAGTAAGCCTGCACCTATTTAAAAAGGTTTGCTCATAATTCATAATATTTTATATAATAAAAGAACATCATTTGGATAAATTTTGCAAAGTTCTTCTTAGTGAAAAAAAATTAGACCAATAAGATTGCTCAATTTTGCCACGTAGGCAAAATCG